>CAUYQG010117412.1:0-21886 GCA_963574415.1 Tarsius wallacei
ACCGTGCTGCCTTTCCAGCCCCTGCAGTCTTCCTGTCCCCTTGTTATCCTTGGGCTGCCTGAAAAGCAAGTCCCTCTGCCTGAACAAGTGAGCCTCCTGCCACCCCTTTATTCCCAGCGGCATGTCAATCATCAGCAAGCGGACAGGGGCAAATTGCGGAGAGGCAGCTTTGAGCCTCTTGTGTGGAGCAAGGTGCTTTGTAGGGCTGCTTGGCCAAGCCAGGGCAGAGACTGCCCCACCAGCTTCCTGTCTGATGAGGGCCCCACATCACCACCATGTTGTCGACCCAGCGGCATTGGGATCCTGGAGAAGAGTCTTCAGCCCCACCAGGGAGAGATGAGATGCTCGGGGGCTGGAGCCCGCCGACTTATTAAGTGGCATTTCACTTATTTATTTGGAGCCTGGCACACGTGGTGCTGCAGAATGAGAAGACCCATGGTCTGCCATCTGCGGGTTGGAGAACCAGGGAGGCTGGTAGTTGTAATTCAGTCCGAGGCCTGAGAAGAGGGGGGTTGATGGTATGAGTCCAGAAGCCTGACAGCCCGAGAAACAGGAGCATCAGCATCTGAGTCTGAGGGCAGGAGAAAGAGGAGGGACGTGCTCCCTCAGAGAGAATGGCCCCTTCCTCTGATATTCTATGCTCTTCAGGTCCTCCACAGATTGACTAGATGGTGCCTCGCTGCATTGATGAGAGCAGATTTTTACTCGGTCTACTGATTCCAATGCAGATCTTCTGTAAACACCCTCACAGATTCACCCAGAAATAACATTTTACTAGCTATGTGGGCATCCCCTTAGCCCAGTCAAGTTGACACATACAATTAACCACTACAAGGACAGTCCATGGAATTTGTGCCATTTGGTTTAAACAAATGGCATCACGTGGACTGTGGCCATGCCTGTAGGAGCATTTCCTGGAAGTGAACTTACCAAACCAAACTCCCCAGGTACACATGCCCACCTGCTCCACCACATGTCTGCGTGATGGTGGGCAAAATATTTCATTTCTCTTCTCACACGAGCAAAATATATGCAGGGTAACAGGGGCCATGATTCTCACTGTCAGAGAAAGGAGTGACAAGTAGGAGGAAGGGAACTAACTAGAACCGATCCTGATTACAGAACTCAGTTTCCTTCTCTGGAAAATGGGGATGGTAACCGTATTTATCTCCTAGAGATGTTGCTTCAGCATAGAGAAAAACCTCCATCATTTATTACTATTGTCCTAACATTATTTGCTTTTTTAAATGTCCTTTCATAAAAGTTGAGCTGATTGGCTTTTATGCCCTCTGAAGGTGGGAGCATCTTCAGAGTGGTGCAGGGCTAGTGGGGAGACCCCGGGCTCTCTTCTTTGACCTTGACCTTGACCTTCCTCTCATACCACATAGAACTTCACCTGAGTTCTTTCCTCCCGGTTCCTATCATCACTGAAGTCTACTCTGGGCCAATGAGCTTATGAATTTATGAATACTGATAGGACAACCCTTTGCAATCTTGCTGACACTTTCAAATGGTTCGAGAAAACGTTGTTTACAGATGCATGAAAGAGAGACTTCAGCTTGATTGGGGGTGAATGATGAATTACTGGTTCCGCTCTTCTTCCCATAGCTATGTGTTCATTTAATAATAATAGAATTATTATAAACCACCATGGCCATGGTGCTGGGGGGGGGAGATAAACAGCATTCATTCATTCATTCATCCAACAAACAATTAGTAAGTGCCTACCACACACAGGGTACAAATTACTCCAGAGGGTAGGGGCCATCACACTGGGAGACATGGAAGGGGGCGTCAGAGACTGAGAAGGCTGCATAGATTGACTTCCAGCAGGGGGGTGATGAGAACCAGGGCTTCTACTGCTGGAGACAGGAGTTACAAATACCAGAAGGGGGAAACCAGAATCCGCCCTGCCTATACAGTTCTGCAGGGCA
Organism: Tarsius wallacei; assembly: GCA_963574415.1. Taxonomy (NCBI): domain Eukaryota; kingdom Metazoa; phylum Chordata; class Mammalia; order Primates; family Tarsiidae; genus Tarsius; species Tarsius wallacei. Next base: position 1,935 of record CAUYQG010117412.1, read on the forward strand.
GAGCCAGAGGGGAAGACAGTGAAATACTTCATATAACTGATTTTGCAGCAGAGGCAACTGGCTTCAAAATAAGAGACAAACTAGGAAGTACTGCCTGGGAACTGATCAGGGAATAATGCTGCCCATGCTGGCTCTCTATTGGGTGGCAACCCCTGTTCAGCCCTCTGTGGGTCAGCTTCCCAGATTCCTGACCACAGGTGCTCACCGTCTGGGCAACTCAGCTCCTGCTGGGGAGGGAGCTGTGGGGGCCTGCCACTTCTCACTGGCCTCATCACATGCCTCCAGGAGACCCCTCAGCCTCCCCCAGGGTCTCCTGGGACCCCTCCTCCTGCAGGTTCCCTGGAGAGCAGACTCCTAGGAAGGGAGGGAAGGAAGCAGGCCTGGGCAGTAGAGTCAGGGGCCTTGGCTGGCACTGCAGGGAGCTGTAGAGCCAAGTGGTCCCAGGGAGGTCCACCTGGGCACTTACACCCCCCCTCCATCAGAGCTGCGCACAGTCGAAGCACGTGGGCAGTTGTGGGTGGAACTGGCCAGGAGGCAGCTCTGACACTCCTTGACCTCACTACTCTCTGTGAATGTGTCACTGAATTCTTACAAATCCTCCGTGAGGCAAATTTTAATATTCCTGCTTTTGAATATATTTTCCAGCATTTATTTTAGTTTCTACTAACTGGAATATTTTAAGCATATAGTAAATTACAGATAATAATACAGAATAAAAATAAAGAGATGATTCTGTGTAGCAAGTGGCTAAGCTCTGAGTCAAGGGCTAGGCAGCCTGGGTTGGAAGCTGGCACCCTAAGTAGAAGCTGTGCGATCTTGGGCAAGTTACTTAACCTCTCTGTGCACTACCTTCCTTCACAATCTGTAATAAGAAAATTATAATGGCACCTGCCTCATAGAGTTGTTAATACATATAAATCCTCTGACATATGGGAATTTGTGAGTAATTGTTTTTATTATTATTACTTTGGCAAACACTTAAATACCTACTGGGGAGATTTAAAAGTGTTCTAATTTATTTCAGATTCTTCACTCCTTTTCTCTGATTCTGAAATAACTTGTAATTCTGAAATAACTATAGACTCACAGGAAGTTGCCAAAATAGCACCGCGAGGTCCTGTGTAACCTTTACCCGGTTCCCCTGATGGTGACATCTCATGTAACTATGGTTTAACGTCAAAACCAGGAGTTCCAGCAACATTGGCATGACTGTAGTAACTAGACTACAAACCTTACTCAGGTCGTGCCAGTTTTTGTATGCACTCATTTGTGAGTGTGTGTGTGTGTGTGTGTGTTGTATAGGATGTTCTCTGCAGTTTTAGCATTTGTATAAATTAATGTATTTACCACCACGATCAAGATACAAAATGTCTATCACCATAAAATAACTTGTTTATCCTTATTTTTTAAAGAAATACAATGTTTCAGGTGCAGTTGAACCCAACAAGCCGAGTTGTGCCCATCCTACTCGCTACCCCGCCTCTGCAGAGGTAACCACTGTTTCTAATGTACCAGATATAAACTGTCATCCAAACAGCTAACATTTATCAAGTGCATATTGTGCTCTGAGCACCATCTAAATTGTTCATGTATAGTATGTTCGCTCCTTACCACAACTCAGGAGTTATCCCCAATTTTCAGATTAAAAAACTGAGGCACGAAGAAGTCAAGATTGTCAAGATCACTTACACAAAGTCACGCAGCCAGAAAGTGTCGGTGTGGGGCTTTGAACCTGTGTCTGTAGTCACTGCTCTATCCTGACACATACCTGTCTTCTTGCCACCAGCTTTTCCCCCTCACCATCATGTCTGGGAGACTCACACATGCTGATCCTCGTGGACATCATTCACTCATAGTAAACGCTCTGTAGTTTTTCCTTTGATGATTAAATGATTTGTATCCCCACCTTCCTAGTGATGGGCATTTAGGAGGTCAAACTTTTACTGCACAAATGGTGTGGGCACCTGCCTGCCTCGTCTTGTGCACGTGTGGCTAAGCTTCTCAGTGGTGGATTCCTAGAGGTAGAATTGTTGAGTGGTAGAGCCCATGCGTACGTGTGCCTGAAACTTGGGAGGATGTCGTCTGATTTCCAAGTGTTTGCAGTAATTTACACTTCCACCTGCTGTGCATGAGAATATGAGATGATATATCATTTTAATTTGCATTTTTTCTGGTTTCTAGGGAGGCTGAGCATGTCTCCTTTGATTTTTGGTCATGAGTGTTTTCTCTGTGTACATTTTTCCATTAGATAGTTTGTCATTTGAAAATCATTTTAGGAAGTCTTTACATATTCTGAATAATAGTTATTTAGTGATTATAGTCACAGCAAACATATTCTTCCAGTCTGTGTCTTGCCTTAAACAAAACAAAACAAAACAAAAAAATCTTTGACTATGGTATCTTTTTTTTTTTTTTGGGTTGGAGTCACACTCTTTTGCCCAGGCTGGAGTGCAATGGAATGCTCACGGCCACCACAGCCTCAATCTGGTGGGCTCAGGTGATCCTTCTGCCTCAGCCTTCCAATTAACTGGAACTACAGGCACGCGCCACCATGCCTGGCTAATTTTTTGATTTATTGTAGAGATGAGGTCTTGCCAATTTGCCCAGGCAGGGCTCGAGCCCATGAGCTCAGGCAATCCTCTCACCTTGGCCTCCCAAAGTGCTGGGATTATAGGCGTGAGCCACTGTGCCCGGCCTACTATGGTATCTTTTATCATAGAGAAGATTCTATTGGAATAAATTCTATCAATCTCTTCCTTTATGGTGTGTGCTTTTGGGTGTTTTATGTAAGAAATTCTTTCCCACCTCAAGTCATGAAGATTGTTTCTTAATTTTCTCTAAGTGTCTTACACGTTTTTTAAAAAAATAGTTTTCACAGTAAAGTTTTACTTTCTATGGTTCTTTTTTGTATAAAGTGTAAACTTTCCCCCAATATGTAGCCCATTTCTTAGTGCTATCTATTGCATCAGCCATGTCGGCCCTCCCCTTAGCGGGACCTTCTCTGCATGGGTGGAGATCCTGTGTCCATCTGAGTCTGTTCCTGGCTTTTCCACTGTTCTAGTCACCTTGTGCTATGCTAACAGCCCACAGTCTAAAACGCTAGAACTTCATTACAAATCTTGGTATTGGGGAAGATAAATTATCCTTGTCCTTCAAAATTATTTTCCACGGAAACTTTGGAATTAGCCTGCCATATTCACCGGAAGTTCTGTTGGAGTATTTGAAAATTGTAATTGCACTATTTTTAGATTAGCATGGGGTAACTGACATCTTTAGAATATTGGTCCTTCCTACTCATTAGCATGTTATATCTCTCCCTCTATTCATTTTGCTTTTATGTCCTTCAATAAAGTTTCATAATTTTCTCTTGAAAGGTCTTGCACATAGTTTCTTAGATTTATTTCTCAGTACTGCATTTTGTTGATTGGAGTTTTGGGGTGAGGCATGACTCGTGTTGTAGCTCAGCCACTTTCCAACGGCAGGGTCCCAGTCAAGTCTCTTAAATGGGGTTCAGTCCTCAGTGTCCTCATAAATATATGCCTACAGCATAGATAACGTGTGAGGATTGAATGAAATAAAGTATTGACATCTTTAGAACATTGTAAATATCTGACAAACCTTAGCTCGTCCTGTAGTCGGCAGGAATTTGGAGCTGTGTTTCCAAATGTGTTGGGCTCAGGCTATGGTCCCCAGATAAACACAGGAATGTAACAGGATCTGATCTATAAGCAATTGATCGACAGCATGCTCCCGCCTCTGAAGTAAAGAACATTTAATAAAGCATCTTCAAAATACATATATGCTAAAACCAAAACTTCTAATGAATCTCAAAGCAAGGACAATCAACTCGAAGTCTAAAGTCATTCTAGTCAACAAAAAAGCAACTAAAAAGGAAAATTAATTATAAAGATTGTTTTCTGTTCAAAATTTAGTATAGCTTATTGCCATGATTGTTTTCATAGTTTTTAAAAGTTTTATTTTTGTAAAAATAATACGTTTTATCACAAACATTAGAGAAAAGTATAAAGAAGTTAAACTTCCCCTCAAATGATACCACCTGAGTAGAACCATTACTAACATTTTGGTTAATATCCTTTTTTATATTTCTTGATGTCAACAAATGGGCTTCTGGGTTCATATCTGCATTTTATTTTCCATCAGCGGGATGCTGTGGATGTCTTTCCACTTTAACAAGTGCAGAATTACATCATTTTGCATCATTACATTATATTCCATTTTATAGATTTGTACTTGTTTAATAAACCAATTTTCTATTTGTGACTCTTCGATCTTATAAAGTAAATCATGCTCCAGTGAACCACTGTTCAACACCTCTCTTTTGTTAACTTGTGTGACCACCTCCATTAATCCTGAATTTCTTGGGAGTGAGATGATCAGGATTTTGACCCGTATTGCCAAACTGCCTCCCTGCAAAGGTTGGATCAATTAGCACTGTCATCATCTGTGCATGAGGCTGCCCATTTTCCAATAAGCTAAGTGGGTTTGTCAATTTTCTTCATCTTTACCTCTCCGGTAAGTGGAAAACAAGCCTCTCTTTGCATATGCATTTCTTTGATTAGTAGAGAAATTAAGCATCTTTTCAGCTGTTTATCGGTTGTTTAAATCTTCTCTTCTGGATTGCCTCTTGGAGTGCTTCCTTTCACATTCATCGCCTTGTCTTGGGAGAGTTCTTTTGTATTAACATCGTGGACAACATTGTGTGTAATGTCTTGTGCATCAAAGTTAATCCTTTGTCATGTGTATAGCAAATATCTGGTACACAACTTTGCTTATGGTATATTTTTAATGTTTAATAGAGAAGTGGGCATATAGTAAATAGCAACAGGTCAAAAACCAGAACCCTGTCAGAGCCCCAGAACCCACACCCCTCACTTGGTTCCTGCATTCCGTCAATTCCATCAAAAGTAACCCTACCCTGCCTGACTTCTACAGAAATAACTTGGTCTCTCCTGGCTTGTCTGGTGTGTGTTTTGTCTGTTTGTTTTGGTCAATGGTTCCATTGATACACAACATTTCTAATTTTATGTTAAATTCATCTGTGTTACCTTGCATCTCTTGTATTTATCAACTTTTCAATTTCTGTGGACTTACTTCTCAAGTCTGTCATCATCTACCATGATTTAATTTATCTTATGGGACTTCTCCTACCTATTCTCACATGTTCATGATTCTATGTGAATTTAAGGCAATTTTGTTTCTACCTTGTATCCCCCAGCACCACCCCTGTCCATCCCATAGACCTGCCTCACACCTCAGTCAGAGACTGTGGAGCATGCTGTCTCCTCATCTTGAAATTTACTGGGACTTTCTTTGGGTCATAATATTTGATCTACGTAATAAACAACCATTTTTAAAAGGGAGTATTTCTTGTTTGCAGTGTAGAGAGTGATCTACTAATCTTGTTAATTGTGCTCTTTATGTACTCAAACACCCTTAGTCATTCCTTCTTGTTATGTTTGTTACTAGCCGAGAGAGATGCTTGATGTTTCCTACTGATACTTCTCTCTACCTTTCCTGAAATTGTCATTTTAGATCCTGTATTTCAATGTTCTATAACTGATCCATATCGATGAAAGGCTATTCTATCTTCACAGTGATTGTATCTTTATTAGAATTAAATGGAGCTTTCTTCCTCCCACTTAATTTGTTTCTCCCTTTGCCCTCGTCTTTGTCTTCTTGAACTCATCATTTACACTGAACTTCTAACTTTTTGGTGTCACTTTTTGTTGGCCTATTTTTACCCATCATTAAGGGTATTTCTGATAGAGAATACTCAAATAATAAATGTTGCAATCCAATGTGAGAGAATATTTTATCAGCTTTATTAATCTTGCATTCAATTATTATTACAGCAGATATTTTAGGTTGTGTTTCTCTCACTAATTTCCATATTTATACTTTCCTGAAGCCTCCTTCACCATCTGTTATTTGCTTTATGATTTGTTTTATTTGTTCTCCCCTCCCTTCTTTTACAATGTAATTGATGTGTATTCTGGCTTAAATTTCATCTTTATACTTTTAAGTCTTGTGTTTAACCCTGCATATCTCAGTTGATCAACTTTGTGCTTATTGATTATCTACCATGGGAGAGGAGGACTTTAAGACAGTGATCTTACTCTGCTTCCTACCACACCCCTCTCTTTTATTGGTGGGATTTTTATTCCAGTCTTTTATCATCAAATTATTATTTAATATTATGTGACTTTTCTTTTGGGAACTGTAAAAATTATGTCCTGTTTTGTAATTATAATTACAGCATTTTTTTCTGTTCTGTGTCATGCTTAAGATGACTCAGTGTTTCCAGCCTTTCCATACTGCAGCATTAGCAGTGGAGTTCTTTATTTTGAATTATCCTTCAGTTGGGCAGATTAAGTCTTCAAGTAGATTCTCCTGGAAGCTTCGGTGAAAACCATGTTTCCTGAGCCCTGGTGTATTTGAGAATGCGTTTCTGCTGCCTTCCTGAGGCTGGAAGCTTGGCTCCATGTGCAGCTCTTGGGTAAATGGTTTCCCCCAGGACAGCTTTGCCATTTAAACCCCAAGTCCACTGCTTGGAGTCTGGATGTAAGAGACAGAAGTGCTCTAGCTAGGAGACAAAACACCTAGTCTAGGTGTTCACTTGGTGTGGCCCACTGAATTACTGGCCCCAGTTTTGTATCCCTCTCTTATCTCTTCTCTTGCCGTGTGATTTATTTCTCACCTTCTTGACTTTGCACTTGGCCACGCAGCTTCCTTTGGTCAATAGGATGCTGGCAAACATGATTCAAGCAAAGATTTTACATGTATGTGGCTCGGGCTGTCCTCTTAATCTTCTGCCAACCCCACAAAAGTTGATGTGCTTGAGAGCCCACTGATCTCAGAGGGATGAAAGCCTCATGGGGCCAATCTGAACCAAACCCATGGTCTGGGGCTGAGCTGAACCAGACACAGCGAAGATAAATGATCATTGTATAAGCTATGAAGTGGGGTTGGTTTGTCGAGCAGCAGTATCATGACAATAGGTGACTGACATGTCCTGTCATTCTCTTGTTCCTGTCATGGTCTTGTGCATGTCATCTTCCTTCTTTGGGTCTCAGATTCTTCAAATGTGGCATGAAGGAGTTGATCACTGGGTGACTTCTAAGTTCTCTTCTAATGTTAAGATTTTGGATTTCAATACAAGTTTTGTTGAGAGAGAGGAGAAGACTGTTCTAGAAGGAAATCCCAGCACAGAAGGCTATTCAGAAAGGGAGTGGGAGGAAGGCATGTTTGTCTCACTGAAGCAAGAAGGCTGAGAAATGCAGGCAGGGGCGGATTAAGGGTTTGGAGGCCTGATGCAAGAATGCTGGGACCTGAGCTTCCCAGGAAGCCGTTCCAGTCCAACCTCTTGCAAATTGGCTTCTGGCCCTACCTTGCTGCCAAAACCACCCTCTCAGCAGGACTCCTCATTTCCAAAGCCTCACTCTGGCCCTCATCTCCTGGCACTCCAAGCACTCTCCCCTGCCCTCTGCCCCCACAACTTGGCGTTCCCCTTCTCCATCTGCCCATTCGGCTTCTATCACCTTCACTGATTGTACTCCGAAGATATCCCCCAATGCTTTTTCCTCTGCTCTTCTTCCCAACCTAAGCTAGGAACAGGACACTAAAAGCAAGCACCGGCTCACTACCACCAAACAGTCAACAGCCTTTTCACTGTGGCTTTAAATAACTCAAAGCCTTAGGAAGAGAGCTTTGGACAGACGCTAAGGGGCTTGGTGCTAGGCTCAGAGCACGATTAGGCAACACGCTCACACATCCTCTTGGCAGCTCCGGCACAGCCATTCTCACATAGTACGTTCTGGGCTTGTGGCTGCAGTGAATGGTCTGAGCAGGGGCAGCCAAGCTCCTCAGGCCAACTTAAAGCGAAGGCAGGCGGTTGCATTTCTTTTCCACTCCACGTAGGATGGGCTTCAGAACGCTCTTCCTCTAGTAAGTGTATCCTCCTTCCTCAGGCACTTGTTGCTTTTTACCACTGGCCTCTTCCACTGTCCCGTGGTCCTGAATTCTCAGCACATCCTGGACATTAGTCTGGGGCTTGCAGGACACGCCATTGTCCATCTTACAAATAGCCTTTGCCTTGAGCCTTATGTGGCTGTTCTTCCCATGAGCCCCTTCTGCCTGGGTAGGAACCCACACTAGACAAGCCTTAAAAGCCTGTGCGCATCCCACAGGTACTCAGAGATGACCCCCAGTCAGTGCCAGACCCCTCATCATTAACCTCCTGAGAAATACCCGGGATTTACAGCCACTGGTACTCTCATTGGCAGAGGTGACAGGTGTCTTCAAGCTGATGAGGGACCACAGGCAACGCGTTCAAGGGGAAGGAGGGTGAACTTGGAAGGTGATACACCTGGCTTCAGATTCTGACTCCACCATTTGCTGGTCATGGGCATATCACTCCCTCTGGTCACAACATACAACCACGCATGGTATCTGAGGCATCATGGGCATTCAGTAAGTCATGGCACATCCTCCACAGGACCTAGTCCCACCTCTTTTTAAAATCTCTTTATAGCATTCATCCTATTGCTCCTATTTTAATCTAATCACCCACTTAATTGCCTGCACAAGGTCACTTAGACTCTGAACTCCTGGTCTGGTGCCTGCCACAAAGTGGGTGCTCAGTGAGTGTGCCCCACGTAGAACATAGGGACATCCCTTGAAAACCCTATTTTTCAGAAACCTTCTGTGCATGCTGCCATATCTCCTTGCTCCACCTTCCAAGTCCCTTGTCCTTACTGTTTCCTTATTGTATCTTTGTACTTCTCTATTTAACTCAAGGAGTAATTTCCTGAAGCAATTCTCCATTTCCTCCGGTGGCGTTTCCAGTTACGATTTATCTTTTTCTGGTTGACTTTTATGTGACATTCATCTCTGTTCATGTTTCCATGTTTCATTTTCCTCCTAAGATGCACCAGCTCATCTCTCTCCTCCTGCATTATAGCTTCCATGGCTAATTCCTCTCTGAACCATGACTCCCCCTGGAGCATGTGTGGGTCATCCTGCCTCTGGCCTCTGGGGAACCCCTCTCTGTGCGTGGGTTCTTCCACCTCTGCACATGTCCTTACTTCCTCTTTTAGGTAGGGGAGTACGTCCTGTGTGGGATCCTGTGCTGCTCCCCGTGGTCATCATGTATCTGAAGGGGTGGTCATTTGTCGAGGGGAGGTGGGGAAACTGGGCTGGGTAGTACAAACTTCCAACTGAGTTCATGATCTCAAACATGTCAGAGCAAACATACCACATCCTTTGCCCTGGGGTCCATCTCCCTGTTTTCAGGGTCGGGAGACTGGTGTTGCTCTTGGCAAAGCCTGTTGAGTCTCTGACTCTGTGAGTCTCCTGTGGCCCAGATGCCCCCTTCTTCCCCCTGTCAGGCCTCTTCTCCACTGGGCCATGGCAGCAAGGGGCCAGGTGTGGAGAATGCCCAGGGCTTGCCAGTCTGGTGCTTCTTCTGCTCATTACCCCTGCTGTACTGAGCTGAGAAACTGAGTACCTGTGGTCTGCCCCAAACTCATCTCTCTTCTCTCCAGTCAAAAGATCACCACTAGCCTTTTAAGGCTGCAGAACTTCCTGTCTAGGGAACTACAGCTCCATCCCAACTGTGCACTGGACCAAGAGTCCTGCTGTCATCCCGACTCCTCTTCTTCCCTTGTGCCCAGATCCTTCCCACCAGCAAATCCTGCTGGCTCCTCTCTCAACACAGCTCTGAAGTCTGCCCCATCACCTCATCAGCACCTTGACCAGTCCATGCCACCGTCCCCCTTACCTGTGTCACTGCCACAGCCCTCACCTGGCCCACATCCCTCCCTTTGGTCCCTTCTCACACACCCTGCCCTTGCTCTCTATGCCATGCAGCATGAGGTCCGGCAGTGTGCAGTGGTGTAGGAGACCCTTGTGGTCTGTGTCCCCCGGTGGTCCCCATACCCTCTTCCACCGTGTCTGCCCTGCTTGCTCCAGCTCTGCACCGGCTGTCCCTTGGGCCTGGAATGTTCTCCCCCAGCACCGCCAGCTAAGCTTCCTCCATGCCTTCTAGTCTTTCACCCAGCATCACTGCTGCAGACCAAATGTTTGTGTCCCCTTACAATTCACATGAATAGCGCCCTTTTAAAGAGACCCCAGAGAGCCCCTCCAACCCTTCAGGGTATAAAGCAGGAAGTCGCCCTCTCCAGATGCTGCATCTGCTGGTGCTTCAATCCTGGACTTCTGTGAGAAATGCATTTCTGTTGCTTCTCGGCTGCCCAGTCTGTGGGATGCTGTTCCAGTGGCCTGGATGGACTAGGGCAGCCACTGTATGCATTTACTAGGGCTGCCATAACCAGGGACCCCAAGCGGACAGTCTTAAGCAACAGGAATGTATTATCTCAGTGCTGGAGGCTGAAAGCCTGAGGTTCAGGTGTTGGCAAGGCTGGCTTCTTCTGTGGGCTCTGAAGGACAGTCTGCTCCATGTCCCTCTCCTCTTCTAGTGGTTTTGTGCCAATCTCTGGTGTTCCTTTGCTCGTGGATGTGTCACCTTGTTCTCTGCTTTGATGATCCCATGGTGTTCTCCCTGTGTTCATGTCTGTCTCCCAATTTCTCTTTTACTTAAGGACACCAATCATGCTGGATCAAGGCCTGCCCTCTTGACCTCACTTTAACTTGGTTACTTCCATAAAGACTTTATTTCCAAATAAGGTCACGTTCTACTGTACAGGGGTTAGAACTTCAACATACAGATTTGGGAGGCAGGACATAATTCAAACCTTAACAGTCACGTTCCCAATAAAAGACAATTACAACTGCAGATTTGCCCTCACCCACTGTGTCCCCAGTCACCCTTGGTTCTACTTATATCATGAAAGAAGGACTTTATTCCTCCAACGTTTCATTCCCTGTTTGTTGTTTTCAGTGAATTTCTATGTTAAGTCAGCTTAACACGAGCATCACCCATGTCGCTCAGGGCTGTCTCCCTTTACCCAGACCATCTCGCCTCACAGGGCCTGCCTCACAGGCCTGCCCAGCCCTGCTTGCATGGATACTGCAGGTGTGAAGGCTTCAGATACTGGGTGGCCTTGACTGAGGGGCCCAAGGTAGGAAGAACGTGGCTTCAAAGCTGGTAGAGTCCACTCATGAGTAACGGCCAACCCCGACCTCAGCCTAAATGCAGACATACCCACACCCCACCTGGTCGGCTGCCCAAGCCTCTTTTCCTCCATAACCTATGCAACAGGTTTGCCTAATAAGAACCCCTTGATCTCTGGTTTGCGAGTGAGAGGTAGGGCTTTTCCAGTGCCACCAAGTCCATTTCCAAACTCGTCTGGCCTCCAGCTGTCAGTCTGCAGCCAGAAGGCTGATGCCTGGCTGCTGGGTGCTGTCAGTGACACCCTGGCTGCTGTGTGCTTGGGGGTCTCCCCTCTGTCATGGGCAGAATGAGATTCTCTCCTCCACCTCCACTGTGACCTGGTTGTCCAAGTCGAGCCCCTCAGAGATCAACCTGCCTAGAAGCCCTCAGCACCCAGCCAAGCATCCTAAGTCAGGACGGCAGCCCAGTGCCTGGGGCTCCTCCACACGTGCTTCCTGCAGCCAGGCACCCGGTTCCAGTTCTGTGTGAGGATGACGACGAAGGGAGGGGGCATGCCCGGGCCTCGAACGTGGGATAAAGAGAGAAATCAAGCGTGTCCTTGAGCCCTCTCTGCTCTTCCCTCAGGGCAGTACATCCCAGAGGATCCTCGAGTCATCCCCTCTTCTTGTCTCCACCAGCTGCCCTTGCCTGGAATTGTGCTGAGCCTCTAACTGGCTCCCAGCTTCCTCCCAGGTCCCATAGTCTGCTGTTCTTTGCTCAGCAGCACCCATGGTTGGACCATCTGCCTCCCCTGTGAAAACCTCCTGGGTAGTGGTGGTTTTGCCAGAGGTGAAGGAGGCTTCTGTTTCAGGAGCCCTCACTCTCTGGAGCATCTTCTAAGACCTGGTTGGGCCCTGAGCTGTGCAGTTAAGGAGCACTGTCGAGTCACAGATTCAATATTCATTATCATAGAGAGTGCAGAAAAACCTTGCTAGGCCCTGAAATCTCCTGGATGAAAAAGATCTTGGTGCAGACTTCCTGAATTTGACAAGCTTGTCCTGTGAAGAGGTGAGCAAGACGAATGTGGCCTATCAGTTCAGGGGGAGAAGCCATAAAGTGTATCAGGATAACAAGGAGACATTCAGTTTCAGATGCTTTTTGCTAATTGTTAGCTTTTTGAAATCTGTGATTTATTATGATTTCTTTTCTCATTCTAAATAAATATTAAATTATGTAGCTAATTTTAGATCCTAATTCTGTTCTTCATTACAAAAAAAGGATGCCTCAAACAGTGTAATATTTAGAGACATAAAACCTGGATCCACTGCCTCCGAGGGCTTCCTCCTGCACTTAAATAAAACTGAATTCCTTCCTCATGCTATGCCAGGCTCCCTGGTCCCTTCTTGTCACCTCTGACCCCGCCTCCCAGCACTGTGCTCCTCTTTTACCATGCTGCAGACTTCCCGGTCTTCTCCCAGTTCCTGCACCTGCTGATCCCAGCCCTGCTTTGGTGACTGCATTTGCTACCTGGAACCCCTCCTGCACCTTTCCCCTTCTGGACATTCAGGGCTGAGCGCCAGGCCAGCTCCTCTGAGGAGACCTCCAGGCCATCCTATCTCATCCCACCTCACACCTTACCTCAGCCACTGAGGCACCCCTCTGCTTGGTTCATTTATCTCGAGGACAATGTCCCCTCTTTAATGCCTCATCCCTTCCACCACCCTGGAAGCAAGGGAGGGGGACACATTGACCATGTCTGTCACGGTGTCTTCAGCACTACAACAGGACCCAGCATGCTGTTAACACTGTGAATGAATAGACTGTTGGTTGCAGTTTGAATTAATACCTTCTTTATGGAAGCTGTGATAGCAGTGTGTCCTGAGAGTCTCGAAATGCGCCATCATCCCACTTCTAGAAATTAATTCCAAAAGTATCCTCAGGAATCATACCTTCCAAAGAGGGAGGCTTGAGGCTTACACGAGGTCATGTGTGAAAAGTGCTTCCACAGAGCCAGGCATGGGAACACAGCTCAGTGTCGACAAGTACTGCATTCCACGGTGCTCACGACAGTGTTGTTTACAGTGGAGGAAAATCTGAAAGAGCCTCAATACCTAACCACAGGGGCTTGTCTAGATAAGCAGTGCTGCATCTTTAGAGTAAATTATACATCCATGAGAAGCCTATTTTCAAAGGGTTTTAAATAATGCAAGCAAAAGCTCACAAAATGAGACGGAGTGAAAAAGGTGGGCGACAAAATCAAATTGCGTGCAATCCCACTTCTGGTATGTAAATATATGCCTCTGTTTACCGGAGTGTGCAAGTGGATGTGTGTACTGCAAGGAAAAGCAGCACCATCTCAGCGGGCCATCTGTGAATAATGAAATTATGGTAATTTCCATTTTCCCTTCATTTGTACAGTAAGCATGTGTTCCGTTAAAGTCAGTGGAGGAACACACTCTCTTTAAAGTGTGCAGAGGATGTTCAGTTTTCTTGCAGACAATATGACACGGCCATGCTTGTGGGTGGGAGAGGGTGGATTAAGTTACTGGCTCTATTTCTTCATGCTTCCCTGTGCCCATGGACTTGACTGTGTCGTTTTTCCCACAGAGGGCAGAGTGGCCCTCATAGCTACTTGACATTGGGCTTGGCCCATGACTTCTTTTAGCTAATGGGATGTGGAAAGAAGTGACAGTTGCACGTTCTGTGTCTTAGTCTTAAGAGGCTTTGCATGTTCCCACTACCCTTTTTAGGAAAGAAGATGCTTTGGCATGTGGAGCAGACTGGCATCCCAACTTCAGCTTACAACTGCCCAGCCAACCTGCAAAGTGGTGGGAAATGCATGCTTATTACCCTTGTGTCAGATTTTGTGGCTGCTTGTTACACAGCAATAGTTGGCTGATACAGTGTGACTGAAATGTTTCCCATGTACTTAAATCCATTTTGAAGACTTATTTTTTTTACCTCAGGAAGGCCCAACTACATTTCTATGATAAGAGAGCTGAGATGTAAAACATTTTAACCAATCAGCAAAACAATTCTCGAGGATCTCCAAGGCAAAGAAGCCCTGACCTCTTCCAAATGATCTCAACATATTTTCAGATATTGTTGGTGTCTAAGATTTAGAGCCACAGTCAGGATCTCCATGTCTTTAGAGATCGTTCAGCCCTAGGACGACAAATAGGTTTGAATTGTGGAATTGTTGCCTGGTTTTCCATTGGGGGGATGTAGCATAAATAACTTTACTCAACTCCTGAGGTAATGTGTGTAGGCTGTTTCCAGTTTTTAGCTATTATGAGCAACATCCTACGTGTTACATCTCCATGTAGTTCACTGGGTGTTTCTAAGGCTGAAATTCCTAGCGGTAGAATGGCTGGCTTAGGTTCTGCATATTCATAAAGAATCCAGTCTCTGAGTGCTATTGTCCTCATCTGCCTGATGGAGGGACCTAACCCTGGTGACCTGCATGATTGTTCTCTCCTCTCAGGCTTCCTATAATATTCAAACACCCCTGGGAAGAAAAGAGCCCTTGAACCAACACTGTCCGAAGTCCTTTCCATGACTAAATCAGATCTGCCCTTTAGAAAGTGAGGCCCTGAGAGAAGTGGGAACTGGGAAGGAAACTCGTGAGGGATCAAAGGCTTCACGTCACCCTCACACCATCCAATATGGTGAATTCTCTTCCTCAGCCTCAGTGGGGTGACTGAGAAAACTGTTCCTAAGGGGCACTGAGGCCAACTCTGCATCTGAACCATTCTCACAGGCAAGAGCCCTGGAGACTTGACTCTCTGCCCCCATCCATCACTATCCAGGTGACAGAGACCATGTGCGGGCCACTTGTGAGCCTGCCTCCCCTACTCATGTGAGCCTGTATCTGAGATCCCATGGACTGTCCATGACTGCTTCACTCTGGGCATGTCAAGTAGAGGAAGGAGCCTGGGGCCCAGGTGCACACAGGGAACCTGGGCTCTGAGATGGGCTCAGCTATTAACCTGCCAGGTTCCCTTTGACATCTCTTCACCTCTCCAGGTGTGGCACAGACTGTCCAGCTGTTCACTGTATCTGTTCCTTCTTCCTGGGCACACAGCAAGATTGCAAGATTACACCTCCCCAGCTGCCTCTGCAGGTGGGTGGAACTAGGTGACTGCATTCCAGCCAACAAGAGATGAGTCCTCTGTAGGTGGATGGGGTCATATGACTGTGTTTCAGCCAATAGGAGGTGAGCAAAAGTGATGGGTGTTATGTTTACTTGAGGCCTTTGAGAACTTGCCATGAGCGCCTTCCCTTCCTGTCAGCCCAATACAGAGGAGCAAGATGATCTGCCTTCCATTCCTTGCCAAGGGGACCTTTCTCACATTGTAGCAGGCTTCATCAAAGACTGCAAACAAGATGGCAACAGGGTGAGTAGGCTAACAAGATGGGAACCAAGTGTTCATTGGTGGGGCCTTCTTCAAGGGCCTTTCCTGGGCCTACCTGGTCTCCTTTCATCATACAGTGCCTGCCAGTCAAGAATACCTGTTGTGGAGCTTTCCTGTGGCTTCTGTTGCTTGGGGCCAGTAGACATTTGGGGCTGGTTTGTTAGAGCAGCGGGCATCACCTTAAGTAATACTCAGAATTCGCTGAGAAATTTGTGCAGGACCCATGCTCCATTGTATCACACACATCTGCCTTTTCCACCCTCACAACAGGATTGGGGCCATGGGACTATTATCCTTGATTTTCCAGAACAGTGACTGAGCTGAGATTCAGACTCAGGACTTCTGGATCCCTTGATCCTAGGACAGGCATGGCTTTAAGGTTCTGGAGGACCCAACACTCCAGGATCCTGCTGGCCCTGATTCCCACCAGCGGAGCAGAGTGGAGAAGAGTGTGCAGGCTGGAGTCTGACAGGCCAGGGCCCATGCCTCAGTTTCTTTTTCTGCCCAATAGGGCTGCTGTGACAGGATTCACCACATGGGGCCTTTTGAGTATGGAATGAGATCCTGAACAGAAAGTGCTTGGCCCCAGGTGTGAGCAATCAGGGTATGGGTGGATCACATATTTGCCTGAAGCAGGTGCCCTGCACTGGCCTTCCCTGTGCCTTCAACCTGTTCCCCTTAGCCCTCTGCCCTCCTGACTCATGTTTAGGCAAAGACTTTCTTTCAGCACCCGAAGCTCTGCTTTGCCAAGGAACTGGGACACCTCCGCCCATAGTTCTCGGAAAGCCCAGGCGTCTCAATTATTCATCAGGCAGACTTCTCCATCAAAGGGCTGGAAATTCTGGAAAACTTTTCCCCCAGTCACCTGCTGCGAGAGTCTCAGGGTCCTACTGATTGAGTGAGCCAGAAAGAGAAATGAGTCTGCAGCTCCTGAAGGGCAGACGGGCTGGCTTGATCTAAAACAGGAGGGGAGGAAGGTTGGCCTGGTTAGGGCTGGGTTTGGGGGCTGGTCTTCTGGGACTCAGGAAGCTCCCCTGGGAGTTGGGTCAGGAGCAATGGAAGGGGAGGTCTGGGTGCTGCTGGCACTTCAGGTGGGTGGGCAGGGTGGAAGGGGGGGATGCTTGGAGGAGAATGGAAATCCTGCCCTGGGCTGTGTTCATCTGTGTGCGGTCCCCACATGAGGAACCTGGTTACTAGGGCTCAATTTCCCCCACCAACTCTGGCCTCTGTGACTGGCCCCAGCTCTCTCCAGGGCTCAGGGGCCCCAGTCATCACACATATTTGCATTAGTGCTCAGCATCCTGGTAATGGACGCTGTTCTTCTCCTGAATGGTTGGGGCGAGGACAGGACACTAAAAATAGATGCAGCCAAAGCAAACAATTCTATTAAGTTTCATTCAATTAAAACGGAAGCTGCCTTTACTGGCTTGATGTATTTTAAAGATGAAAGGGGCCTGAGAAGCTATAGGGCCTAGCACCTTCAAAGACTGTGACTTCCTCGCCTCTTTTTTTTTTTTTTTTGAGTTGGAGTCACATTCCGTTGCCCAGGCTGGAGGGCAGTGACATGCTCACGGCCACCCCAGCATCGACCTGCTGGGCTCCAGCGATCCTACTGCCTCAGCTTTCCAAATAGCTGGAACTATATAGGCAAGTGCTACCACGCCCGGCTAATTTTTTGATATATTTTAGAGACGAGGTCTCACCAAGTTGCCCAGGCTGTTCTTGAACTGTGGGCTAAGGCAATCCACTCACCTCGGCCTCCCAAAGTGCTGGGATTACAGGCTTGAGCCACTGTGCCCGGGCTGCTTGCCCCTTGAACAGTGGGTCTCCTTGCCTCAGGAGGGAGCCTGGTCCCCTCAGCTCACAACACATTCAGCCTGCTCTGCAGGCACACTTTCATGTGGACACACCCCTCTGGCCACCACACTGGTTGCACACATGTTTTGTGCTTGCTCACATCTGGGTCTTTCTATCTGTATCTCGGGTCAGGCAAGTCCTCAATCCACCTGTGAAATTCTCAGCATCCACCAGTATCTCAGGTGTCACCCCTTGCAGATGTCTTCTCTGTTCCCCTCAGATGGAGCTAACCGCTCTGTCATGTGTTTCCACAGCGAGTTCACCCATTAGGGCATGTACTACAGGGTGCCCTGCCTGGTGGGCTGTTCCTTCTGATGTTCGTGTCAGTGTCTCACAGTCCAAGGTTGTCACTGTTCAGCCTGCCCTGAGCCAGACTCCATGACACAATGATGTGTTGCTATCTTCCCAGCACCTGCCCCTACCTGGAGTACTCTAGCTTGTATGTGGTTTACCTGCCTCTTCCTGCCTCTCCACTTGTCAGCTTCTGGGGCCAGGACCCCATCTGTCCATGGCTGCATCCCCCTAGGTCTCCCACAGACCTGCACACACGAGGGCTGTGGTGAGCCTTGGTGGGATGAATGAACCTGGAGTTGGGACTTCCTCTGGCATCCCAGGTTCTTTCCCTCAAGGACAGGCTGGTGTTCTGAGTGTTTTGTGGCCTCCAGCAACGTGACTCCTGGCCCTGGTCCCCACTCCAGCTGGCCTTTCTGACTCTCCCAGGCAGCTCCAGGGGCTCAGAAGCA
Organism: Tarsius wallacei; assembly: GCA_963574415.1. Classification (NCBI taxonomy): domain Eukaryota; kingdom Metazoa; phylum Chordata; class Mammalia; order Primates; family Tarsiidae; genus Tarsius; species Tarsius wallacei. The sequence goes on from CAUYQG010117412.1 coordinate 20,021, forward strand.
CAGGCTGACTCCGTCAGGCCTCCCCCATGATTCTCTCCGCCTCCTCCTGGGCTCCTAGCACTAGCCCCATTCTGAGAGTTTGGAGAAGGGAGTGTAAGGACCAGTCAAGTGGATAAATCACATTTTTAAAAAATGGACCAAACATGGATTTACACAATAGCTTATGACAAACGCAGCTTCAGGGAACGATCTGGCAGGAAACATCCTTTTTCCAAAGGGCGCTGCGGCCCTGGGAGGAATAATGAGGGCTTTTTCAGGCCTCTAATTATTCCCTGGTGCTGACAGGCCGAAGCACCGAGAACTGCCATGCTCAGGCTCACGTGTGCACCCGGCGGGGTTTATTCTTGGCTCTCCAGGTAAGCTTCCGCTCTCAGGGGTGGCCTGGCACATCCGTGTACGTCCTTGTGATGGAGGCCAGAATGGGTATGTTGGAGGCAGAGGGACATGGGTGCTGGGTTATAGAATTATTAGTGCTGAACTCTCTGTGGTAGGGGTGGACTCACCCATCTGGAGCACCTGCTGAGGGCAGGTGCAGCACCTGGTCCTGGCCTGTGTCATCTTACTCGGGGCTCACACCAGCCCTGTGATAGCTCAATTCCCAGATGAGGAAGGTGAGGTTCAGAGAGGTTAAGCAACTTGCCCAGCATCCCACAGCTAATGCCTCCTCCACACAAAATTGGCCTATCTGGAGATGACTTCCAAACTTCCTGGCTTCCACACCAGGACGTGCTCCCCAGTTCCACCCACATTCTGCCCCTCAGGGCCTGAAGGAGGGGGAGGCAGGGACCTCAGTTGGGATTTCCTCAGGAGATGCATACTGCTGCCCCTCCCACACTAGAGGGATGTGTGTGCTGAATCGGATGGAGGGAAAGGCCAGGATTACGGCGCCAGTTTAGTGCCTTAATTTAGTGTCTTGTGGCGAGGCAGCTGCTCAGACTTGCAGGATTTTTTGGGTTTCTAATATCCCAACTCAAGGCAGCTCTTCCCCAAGATGCAGCTCAACTCCTGGCTCCTATTGTGTTCCCATCTTTCCACTCCCCCAAGTTCCCCTGGGGGTTCCTCACCCCCAGGTTCTCTGCAGGTCCCCCTCTCAGACTCTTGGTCCTACCTGACATTGGTCTTCTCTCCTTTAGTGTGGATCAAACCCATCACAGCAGCCTGGAGCCCACATGGCTCCAATGTGTCCGCCATCCACCCCTGATTGCCTTCCCAACCCTCCCCTGTAGCCAAGAAGCCTTCCTAAAAGCTGAATCAGATTCCCACTCTCCTCTGCCTCCACCCACCAAGAGTCCCATTAAAACTCAAAGACAACCCAAATCCACTTCTTGGAGTGCTGACCAGGGTCTTGGCATGGGAGAGAGGTCCCAATGGAGCTGGGGCCACGGAAGAGGAATGCAGGCCTTGCAACATGACTTGGAGGGAGAGAGGTGCGGAACAAGCATATCCACTCTCCCTCCTCTGTTTGCTGGTCTCCTCTGGTGCCTCCCAGCCCAACACAGGAGGGTGCAGGAGCCCAGATGATGCCATCCATGCAGGTCGCTCTCCTGGTAGAGAGCAGGGGAGGGGGGGCACAGACTTGGGCCGGCCTGGCCTGCTCTGAAGCCTTCGTGTGTCCTCCTTCCACTGGAGCCTCCAGGCAGAAGCACTGATGCTTCCAATCTACGGGCAATGGGCACCGAGTTCACTAACAATGCTGGTTTACAACACCACCACCAGTAATGGTGAACAGCTACTTATGAGGAAAGACTCCTCAAAATTGAAATTATCTTTTGGAGGGCAGGCCCCTCGTACAGGCTTCCCCCACTAGGTGAGTGTGCTGGGAACCCATTGGCATCAGTGTACCAGCTAGTTTTGTTGTGAGAGGCT
>CAUYQG010117413.1:0-30253 GCA_963574415.1 Tarsius wallacei
TTTTTTCCCCAAGCTGGCAAGTTTATTCAATGGGTCAGTTTCACCTTTTGGTGTTGTTACCTTGAGTCACCAGCAGGTGGTGCTGTCTCAGGCTCCAGGTGGTCTTTATCTCAGTTGCTTGTCCCACGGGGGTGGGGGGGAGCCTGAGTGGGGGCCAGTCGGGAGTGGACTCACAGGAGGAGGTCCAAGCCTCACCCAGAAGTCAAAGTGGCAGTGATGGTGGCAGTGGCAGCGGCAGCGGCAGCGGCAGCGATCTTAGCCTCAGCATATCCTGTGTGGAGGGGTGGATCACCTCAGGCACAGGCTGCGCGTTGAAGGTGTCTGGCCGCAGCAGTGACAGCAACGTGTGTCTGGACCGTGGCAGCGAGCTGGACCAAGCTGCTTGTGGCGGCGGTGGCGGCAGCGGCAGCTGCGGCCAGCAAGTACTCTTTGTCCCTTGATATCTCATTTCACCTTTTTTTCTTTCTGGCAACTGCCCAGGGAGGCTGACATTTATGTAATATATCAACAAACATCTTTAACTTCTGGGTTACTGTTTGGTTTACTCTGTGATAGACACTATCAGTAGATTAGAGGAAGAGAAGAGATATGTCAGTTTATGTTGTTCAGGTTTTTTCTATGATGGTTTACCTTAAGTTGGCTGCATCCCTCCACTAAAGTACACAGCTCTTGCCAGATAGCACTTTCTAAACAACAACCCTCAGCATTCTAGTATCTACTCCCTCTCCTTGCCCCTTCAGTCCTAGAAATGGTGATAGCTTCTGCAGTTGCTAATTCTAGAATTCTGTTCTATCCTTTGCTTATTTCTCTAATTTTCACACATATTAATTGACCATTTTCTTAAACTTTCCTTAATCAACCAATTTGAGTGTACCATATTTTGCTTCCAGGCTCCTGACTATATACCCAAGCTGCTATACAGAGCACCCCCCCTCAGCTGGTCTAGGTGTCTCCAAATACAGGCCCCCCATAAGTATCTCAGCCTCCTAAAAGTCTTGCTTTGGCTGGTGTATTTTTCTATGCCTGAGAAAGAAATAAACACAATTATTAGAGAATAATTCTCCAGGGGACCTTGGACAGACGCAGGTCCCCTCTCTTTTCTCACGTGTAGTTCTCAAGGATAATTATATTATGTGGTGGGAATGTAACATTTTGAGATAAGGAAGAGCTAGCTGGAACAGCCTCGGCTCTGTTTCAGGTCCCCCTTAGAAATGAGATGTTCTTTAATAGTTTAGCCTGTAAATCTTGTGACCTCAAGGTAAGAACCCACCAGTGGGCTGGGTGCAAGGGGTGGGGGGCACATGCAGAAGAGACTCCCTCTCGCCCTGGTATCTTTCCTGGGTCTTGGGGGCATGATGAGATTTGTGAGCCTGGCTCACAATGAAGTTTAGGCTTCTATTGTCCCTGGCTGCATATATATGTAATTAACTTGTTTCCTGTAAATAAATCTACTTGCTGTGCATGAGAGTCTTATGTCTCACTGGACTCAGACAAGTTATTTGTCACCATATACGGTAAACCTGCTTCACAATTATAATGGAAGTTCTGTACCTCAGAAGTCTGGGCTTGGCATAGTTGGGTCTTCTGGTGAGTCTCACAATACTGAAACCAAGTGTCAACTGACAGTGTTCTTTTTTTAATTTTTTAATTTTATTTTAAAGATGTGGGGTACAATTCAGAATTAGGTATACAAGCGGTCAGTGTACAGGTAAAGTTTGGGCCTCCCTTTTGTCTCTACTTCACTTGGTTTGAGATCAGGTACCCTTATTGATGTTGTGTGCCCCCCAGCCCTGGCAGTGTCCCGCTACTATCAATCCCTTTCTTATTGTATTATAGTAAGTGTTCAGTGTCTGCTTAAGAGTAAGAACAGGTGATACTCGGCTCTTTGTTTCTGAGATAGATCACTGAGTATTATAGACTCTAAATCCATCCAAGTTGCTGTGAAGTCCGTAAGTTCATTCTTCTTTATGGCAGCATAATATTCCATTGTGTATATGTACCACATTTTTTTATCCAGTCCAATTTTGATGGGCAGCATGGTTGGTTCCATGTTTTTGCTATTGTGAATAGTGCTGCAATAAACATACATGTGCAGGTATCTTTTTAGTAGAATAATTGAGTTCCTCCAGGTATGTTCCCAGTAGAGTGATTGCTGGGTCATATGGAAGGTCAATTTCTAGTTCTTTTAGAAATCATCACACTGTTTTCCATAGAGGTTGAACTGGATTGCATTCTCACCAGCAGTGTAGAAGTGTTCCCTTTTCTCCACATCCTCACCAGCATCTGTTGTTTGTTGTTATTAATGATGGCCATTATAACTGGGGTTAGGTGGTATCTCAATGTGGTTTTGATTTGCATTTCTCTGATGATTAGTGAGACTGAGCACTTTTTCACGTCTGTTGGCTGTCTGTATATCTTCTTTTGAGAAATGTCTATTCATGTTTTTTGCCTACTTTTTAATGGGTCTGTTTGTTTTTTTCCTTTTGGTACGTTTGAATTCCTTGTAGATCCTGGATGTTAGGCCTTTGTCACATATAAAGTTGACAAATATTTTTTCCCCATTCTGTGAGCTGTCTCTTCGCTCTCTTGATGGTTTCTTTTGTGTCACAGAAGCTTTTCAGTTTGATGAGGTCCCGCTTGTCAATTTTATCTTTTATGGCATGGGCTTTTGGGGTTTTGATCAGGAATTGGTTGCCTATTCCAATTTCCATAAATGTGTCTCCTGCATTTTCTAAGATTCTTAATGTTTGAGGTTTTATGTTTAGATCTTTGATGCATTTGGAGTTGATTGTTGTGAATGGTGATAGACAGGGGTCCTGTTTCATTCTTCTGCATGTAGTCGGCCAATTTTCCCAGCACCATTTACTGAATAGGTTCTCCTCTCCCCAGTGGTTGTTGGTAGAGGCTTTGTCAGAGATGATTTGGGTAAGAAATTGAGGTTTTACTTCCAGAATCTCTATCCTGTTCCATTGGACTATAAGCTTGTTCTTGTACCAAAAGCAGGTTGTTTTGATTACTGTAGCCTTATAAAAAAGTTTCAAGTCTGGAAGTGTGATACTTCCCACTTTGTTTCTTTTGTTGAGGATTGTTTTGGTTATTCATTGTAGTTTATGTTTCCATACACATTTCTGCATTGTTTTCAAGTCTGAGAAGAATGATATTGGTGATTTAATGGGTATTGCATTGAATCTGTAGATTGCCTTTGATACGATGGACATCTTAACAATGTTGATTCTTCCAATCTACGAGCATGGAATATTTTCCCATTTGTTTGTGTCATCTTTGACTTCTTTGAGTAGTGTTTTGTATTTTCGTTGTAAAGCTCTTTCACTTCTCTGTTTAGGAATATGCCAAGGTATTTTATTTTATTGCTATTGTGAATGGAATTGTGCTTTTTATTTGGTTCTGCCTGTTTGTTGTTGATGTATAAGAATGCAACTGTCTTTTGCACATTTATTTTGTACCATGAGTCTTTGTTAAAGTTCTTCATCAGTGTAAGGTTTTTGACAGATTCTCTTGAATTTTCAAGGTATAGGATCATATCGTCAGCAAAGAGGGATAACTTGACTTCTTCTTTTCCTATTTGGATACCCCTGGTTTTCTTCTCTTACCTGATTGATCTAGCCAGGACTTCCAACACTACGTTGAACAGGAGGGGTGAGAGTGTGTAGTTTTGTCTTGTTCTGGTTTTCAGGAGAAATACTTCCAATTTCTGTGATTTATCAATATGTTGACTGTGGGTTTATTATAGATGGCTCTTACTATTTTGAGGTATGTTCCCTCTATGCCTAGGTTTTTATCAAGAAGGGATGCTTTTTCTGCATTTAATGATATAATCATGTGGTTCTTGTTTTTACATCTGTTGATGTATTTAATTACATTTATGGTCTTGCAGATATTGAACCAGCTCTGCCTCCCAAGGATGAAGCCTACTTCGTTATGGTACATAATTTTTGAGATGTCTTGTTGGATATAACTTGCTAGAATCTTGTTAAGAATTTTTGCATCTATGTTCATCAGGGATATTAGCCTGTAGTTCTCTTTCTTAGTTGGATCTTTACCCAGTTTGAGTATCTGTGTGATGTTAACTTCACAAAATGATTTGGGGAGTGTTCCATCAATTTTGATTGCCTGGAATATTTTCAAGAGGATCAGTATTAGCTCCTCCTTGTATGTTTTGTGGAATTCCGCTGGAAATCCATCTGGTCCAGGCCTTTTTTTTTGTAGGTAGTTTACTTATGACAGAGTCAATTTCCTGGGTTGTAGCTATGTTTTTAAGAGCTTGAGATTCTCTTCCAGGCCTGTTCAGGTTGTTAGCAGAATTTAATTGCTTGTGAGTGTAGGCCAGGGTTTCTCTTTCCTTGCTGATTGTTGGTTGATCTTAGTCTGGTGATCCTCTCACAACATGGCAGCTAACCTTTCAAAGTCAGTATGGGAATCTCTTTCTAGGTTACTATTATAAATTAAATAGTGCAATTACAGGAGACACCATCCCATCATATTTGCCACATAAAGTGACCTAATCAAGGAGTGATATATTATTATAGCCACAAACTCTTTCCAAACTCAAGGGGGAAAGTTATATAAGGTATGTATTTCAGGGCTGGGAATCTTGGGGTCATTTAAATTTCTGCCTATTACAATAGTGGAAGGGTGTTCTGAAGTATCCAACTGCCTCAGATACCCCTCCCACTAACTTTCCTATTTTCTTCATTATTATACCCTCAAGTGTCTGAGATACTCATGCTTAATTTCTTAGCCTTATGGAGTTCTTTAGTCACAAATGATCTGTTGATAGACTTTTCTAACTGTTGACTCAGATTCAGCTTTCTTGAGTTCAGTAAGACTTAGTGACTTAGTTTCTCCTGAGATGAATTCTCTAATATCCTGCCTGAGAGTGGGTTGAATTTAAAACAGATTGCACCTCTTCTGCAACTGGTTGGGGAAAGCTAGAGTCCTAATCATCAAATATGTATACTTTAACTCAGTTATTTTGTCTTCAGAAAAGCAACTTTTCTTAAGAATTTTCTGCCTATAATGCCAAATCTGAACTTTCTCTTGTCTATTTTTTATTTCCAGAAAATCAACCCCTTGTCCTGTATGAAGATAGTACAGGGGGTGTTGCCTATCTGCTCCTAGTATTTTTGGGCTATGAGCTTTTAAGTGTTCTCCTGTCATCTTTTAATGCAGACCCACCTTTTTTGATACTCCACCTTGTTTGCCTCCTTCAATGTTCCCAATGTCTCTAATAAGCTTTCAGAGGATTCTGTGAGCAAAATCTACTTGTTTATCTTCAGATTTATGTGTCTAGTAATTATCTGCCCTGACAACTCATTTATTATCCCTTTCTAACAGCTTTTCATTTGTATCTATTGTGCTTTGAAGTTACTATATTTCACTGAATATGAATTTTCTCTTCTGTGTCTATTGTGATTATTGTTTGAGGATGAGTGATTTTCAAGTAGAGAAGAGGACATACATGTCTTTCTTTATTCTACCATGAAAACCAAATGTCAATGTTGTAATGATGATTACTGTCATTAATTTATAATAACATTTATTGGGTAAGTTATTTGCACAAGAAGTTTGGGTTCTTTTCATCAAAAGAAGAGTTAAACCCATTGTCTCTGAAGGAATAAAAGAGCAACAGTAAGACTTACGCATACATGTGAATTATGAATTTACATGGATCACCTATGTTGGTTTGCTTATTTTCCTGTCTTCTGAATTGCATAAAAGCACCTTCTTAAGTCAGGGAAGGTCCTTGGAGTGGTTGCAGTGAAGGTGAGATAGATTTCTACCTCCAGAGAATTCATCTCAGCAACAGATCTGTTGGAAGCATAGAGTCAACTTAAAAAAGAAAATTGAACAATAAACACAAGTATCAGCAGTTTGAATGAGAAACATAAATGACATGACATTTTGGAAAAAGAATTCCCATTAGACAGTCTAAAACGTACTTAGTATCTTATGATTTCTAAAATAAATCCATTATTAGGGAATTTTTTGGCTTACTGAATGAGTGATGAAACATTTCCAGGTATTGAAAAGAGTGCTTAAGCCTCTGGCTAAGACATTGTGGGAGATAGTTAGATGAGAAAGACCTCAAGGAGCTCACAGGTGGCAATATTAATCAAGACACACAGGTTATCTTTTAGTTTTAGTGTAGAGGTGGATAAATTTGTAGGGAGGACTAAATATACTAGATTGCAAACTTAGCTGTGTATTCAAAGGAAAAAAGTTGGAACCCCATATGAGTGCATGCATGTGTGTGTGGGTATGCAGATACACACTCACATACCAGACACACTGAGGCCTCAGATCATCTCAGGTGTGTTAAAGCAAATCTCTGGGATGGAGCATGGACTCTGGAATTTTGCAATTTATCTAACATCATTAGATAGTTCTAATTGTGTAGCTAATGTTGAGAATCACTGAACTAAGATTACAGGCAACTTTGAAGGAAGATGTGTATAAGAAAAGAGGTGGTTTATTTTACTTGATACTAATGTCTTATCTCATAAATTCCAAGAAAGCCATTGAGAGCGCTCTCTAAACCCTTTCTACTCTCTCTACCTCCCTCCAGGAAAGGGAGAGACTGGTGATTTGTTCTTGGTTGCCAAATCGCAGTATCCCCCATAGAGAACAAAGTGTCCTGCTTTAGAACAAAGTCTTGGTCAATTCACATTAGAGAGATTTTCTATTTCCAAATGTAGAGATTTCCACCCTCCTCCCCCCGCATCTTATTTTAATCAAACCACCAATTTGCCATTTCATCAATTTAAACACAGATTTCCTTTTGAAACGTTGGCTGCTGAAGAATTAGTTTCCAGGGTCACAGAAACCCTGTGAGGAACCTCCCCTCTGACTGCAAGAGAGCCTGCTCATTCTGAATTCAAAGACTTGTGAACTTAGATCTCTGATGCAAACCCTAGAATGTAGTCGACTTGGAAAAACGTTGCTCAGAAACAAGGTTACAAGGGTTTGACCAGCCCTTGTGAAGGTATTTCGTTCAACTCTTGCTTTTTATCATGTTTAAAGATGGAATCTCTTTTTTATTCCATGTAATAGGATCCATCTTTCATTCTGAAAGGCAAACCAAAGCCACAAATAAAACAGAGCATCATCAATTCCTGTGACAATTTACATGGGATATGAACATATTTCAGAATCATGGGTATGAAAATGAACATTATTTTATAAGTGTGAATTGATTCTGAGGAAAATTCCCACTTTCCGTTGTCAAGAAGAAGTTAGGTGAAATGATTTCATCTCACTCAGAAGTAGATTTTCTATTATTTTTCTTTTTCCTGACATAAGCAGGTTTTAATCTGTTAGAGCCTCTAAAGAGACTGGTAGATGTTGCATAAACCAATCTGGGTTTCATTCTATTTCACAAATCAGTGACCAAAGCGGTCCTCCTGAAGAATTGTTGCAAGCTCTTCATTACAAGTGACAGTGAAGGAAACCAGAAGAACCAGATGGAGTTCTGAGTCTCAAGTGGGCTTTTCAGCACTAGAATAGGCAGAGGTAAAAAAATAAAAAATAAAATCAACTGTTTGACTTGCAAATTTGTTATGAGATAAATATGGAATATGTCAATGCTGGTTTAACCAGCCCTTCTTCTCTGAAATAATATTGCAAATTTATTTTGCTTCTTTTATTTTTGAATATTCTCAAACATTTGATAAGTTATAAATAGATTTGTTCCCCACACAAATAACGGGGGAAAAAAGCAGAAAGGGGCAGCAAACATTGCCAGTCCTTCAATAATATCAGAAATTATTTGTACTCAGGATAGTAACAATATCCCTTCTCTAACATACCTATTTCCCAGGTTTTATAGTTCAACATTTGGTGATGGAATAGTAAGTCACCATATAATAAAAGCTTTATTTACAATTTCTTTATAATGGAAAAGAAAAACATGTATTTATATTATCACAGAAAAGGTAATGCTTTTATTAAAAGTGAATATTAATTGATGTTTTCTAATTTCAAAAAACATTTGAAAACCTTTTGGCACATGTTAATGTTTTGATAAGTTTGGGAAGATATCCTTCAAATAGTGAACACATTCATTTTAGAGTCTCCCCCAAAAGAAAGAGTCACTCCTCTGCTTTGTTCTCTCGCTCTTTAGGAACCTAAGGGAGCAGCACATTTTTCTTTCTTGTAATCTCTATTGATCCAAATTCACAAACATTCAGTCCATGGAGACTGTGTTTTGAGCTTTGCTCAAGTTGGGCTGCAGTGAGCTTTTCTAGGACAAATTGAAACTGTATCCCCTTCCTTTATGGGAGTTAAAGACATTGTGTTTGGGTTCTTGGGTCATTCTTGTCTCCTACTGGTCTGGGACACTCCAGATATGTTTGCCAACCCTGTGAACTAGTGTACTCTTTGGCAGCATAAAGTTAATTTGGATTTGGTATTCTTTATTTCAATAATGTATTAGCATTTACAATTTGAGGCCATAATGAGAATGACACTCCCTGACTTCAGCGTGCTTCCATACTACAAGAAATTTTTTTTGTTTTTTTTTGGTCAGTCTGTTGCCCAGGCTGGAGTGCAGTGGCACACTCACAGTTACCACAGCTTCGACCTTGCTGAGCTCAGGTAATCTTTCTATCTCAACCTTGCAAATAGCTGGAACTCCAGGTGTGTCACACCACACCCAGCTATTTTTTGATTTATTGTAAAGATGAGGTCTCATCAAGTTGCCCAGGCTGATCTCAAACCCTAGGCTCAGGCAATCCTCTCACCTCCACCTCCCAAACTGCTGGGATTACAGGCATGAGCCACTACGCCTGGCAAGGCAGAAATTTAATAAATGATTTTTACCCAAGAAAGTAAAGAAAATTTATAAGATGGCCATAAACAAAGCAACATAAAGATTTATGGGAAACTAATCTCCTGATCAAGCAAATTAGTAATTAATGTTTCAGCTAGACCTGTAGGCAACACGATTGCTGTTCAATTACAACTCCAATTCAGGTGTGATAGGCAAGATGTCTCTGGAAATAGGTAGCTCTGAAGAGCTTGTTTATTGGTGAAGATCAATTAGTTTCCTTAGCTAATTCTTTTGATGAATTCATGGAAACACCAGACAGACTGCTATCTAGAGCATCCCAATTTTTTAAATGTCAGGCTTTAGTAATCACAAATCAGCCAATAATCAAGTACAAAGAGATAAGCAATTGAAATAAACCCCAAACAATACTTATGCCTTTTAAAAGTAATCCCAGAGTTTGCTACAACCCTAGCATATATATTCTAAGAAACTTTGATTTTTTAGTAAATGTAGGTAAGATAGATTTTTGTCTGTAAGATGTGATTTATGAAACATGAATCTTTCCATGCCCAATTGCCCTCGTCTTACCAACTCCCTTATGCCTAAAATTAGTTATCTAAAAAATAATAAACTTTCAATTTAGAGAGAAAAATCATTACAAGTTGACATACATATACATCTCAGAACAGGTGCCCTATTAACTCTTATCAATCATTTATACCTTAGTGTGAATTAGTTTAATCAGTTATTTTACTCAGAGCAAAATTTAATGTGAAGTAAAAAGAGGAAGTAAATAACATTTACTTGAAAAAGGCAATTAGATATATTTTCCCCCCAAGTAACCCAGAAACCTAGTGAATTATACATCATTATTAAAAAGGACTCTAGAGTTCAAATAGGCTAGACTACTGGTTCAAGTTAACTAGCTGGTAAGAGAAGCAGAAGATATTCAGTTCTGTGTAAATACAAGTTAAATATACTTGAAGAAGAGAAATGGCAAAGAGGAAGAGGGAAGTGAGGAGGAAGAGAGGAAGGGTCAGAGATGGGTATTGCCAATTTTTTTCTTCATTTTCTGTATGCATGCAAAACACCCTGCTGTAAGAATAACCCTTGGCCAAAATACATAGGTGAAGTTTACTTCTGTGCAGTAGTGAAAAAAAAAAACAATTATAGTTTCCATGTTGATTGCATGTGATGTGATGTGAGCATTTGTATCACATCTAGATGACAGAATAAACTTGATAAAAGAGAAATAAAACAAAATGTAAAATAGCAAACAGCAATTATATATATATTTTAATCTTGCTATCTCAAACTCTTCTTACTGTTAAATGAAACAAAAAGAACATTTATAGTTTTGCACTTTAGGGATTATGAAGATGCCAGTGACTGGTTGAATTCTATCATTTAGAGCAGCCATCAGTAGGCAGTGGCTTGAATTCTACACTTAGATATTATTCAACTCCTCTGAATGAAAATGTTTGGAAATAGCTCTGAAGGGTAACATTGAGGAACATATTTACAAACATACTATTTTGCCAGTTTACAGTCATATAGTAAAAAGATCTTCAGAAAGAACAAGATTTACTTGTGCTTTAACATACATGCTATTTGAGACCTAGGTACTAATGCTATATGAATAGCATACAAACCACTAGACGGACATTTTCCAGGGTTTTTTATTTGTGTTTCTGGTGGTATCAATTTTTTTGGTGGTATTTTAAATATTTAATACACACACACATCACACACATATATATTATTTACTTATTTTAATATTTATTTATTTATTTTATTTTAATGAATATTTTAATTATTTTTATTTATTTTAATAACTAATAATAAAAATGACTTTGATTTAAAAGGAACATGACAAAAGGTGAGGCCAAGTTCATTTAAGTATTGAAAGAATGTGAGTTCATTTTTAAAAAATCATAACTTAATAGTAGTGTAGATGATATCCAGATGTGACAAAACTTGTGATAGAGGGACATGAATAACATTTTTTTAAAAACAACATACTATGCAGTAAGCTACAAGAGAGCAGGGAACTTTGACTTCTTTTTATTGTGCTATATTTACAGTCCCTTGTATAGAACCTAGCACATAATAGATGTTCAATAAATTTCAAATAAATTAAAACTAAGTAATTTTTAAAAATTCAAATTTATCTCTCCTGTGAATTTGGATAAATTATTTATTTCTTCTGAACTTCTAAGCATTAATCTACAAAAAGAAAATGATTACTACATTTCTCTAATACCACAAGGCTATTGTAAAATACAAATATAATAATATAAATATTCTATGAGCGCAGGTGTTACTTTAAAATAGATATAAAAGTAAAAGAACTTCATAAACTGCTGAATATCATACTAAATCAAGATAATTTAATATTATTTTTAATTCCCATGTCATAGATTGGTAATGCAGGTAAATGGATTACCATTTCTCTTAGTGTTGGAGGCAACACGTGTGAAAAAAAATTTAGTACTTCTAGGTTATGTTAAACTTTTTTTGTCTAAATGCTACAAGGAATGGAAATATGTTATATGGCTGTGTCACTCATATTGTGATCTGGTGTTTTACCAAATTACATGTAGCTTTATAGCTTTAGAGGAAAAAGAACTTAAGTAACTACATGCGTTATACAAATGTAAAATACACAATTCACCATGAGCATTAGAGAGATTTGCAGTCTTCATAATAATTATTATTCTGAGAAGATTTTCCATCAGTTAGCCGTCATGTGATAGCCACAAATTCTTTGTCACCCCCTCATTGAAAAGTGGACTATAATTCCCACCCCTTGAATCAGGACTGACCTTAGGAAACACATTGGCCAACAGAATGTGGAAGAAGCAACACTCAGCCAGTTTCGGGATACAGGCCTTAAGAGACTCAACTTTTTCATCTTGTCTCTAAGAACACTTTGTCTGGAAGACCTGAGCTACCCATCACATAACACTCTGAGATTCCTGAGACTGCCATTCTGGAAAGGTGACTTACAAAGACTCTAATAGACAGTCCCAGCTGACCATGGCCCACCAGCCATCCCGACCACAGCTCTAGAAATGACCGTGAAGCTGTCTTGGACCTTCTAGACTGGGCTCTGTATTCTGCCAGCGGCACACTGAGGGGCCTCTTTCAATACCACTTGGAACTGAAGAGTTCTCCAGTCCTACTTGACTTCTGGTCCACCAAATTGTGAAACAAAATTAAAAGGTTGATTTATGAAGTATTGTGGGTAGTTGGCTATATAATAACAGATAACTGGAACACTTGGCTTATAGTTCATAAGATTTATTTCCTTTCAAGCATAATGGTTCCATGTAATCTGCATGATGTACATTTGCTAAATTTGTTTTTTTTTTGTTACTTTGTGTTTCTTATATCTTCAATTCATACAAATAAATAAATGGATCATGGAAATACAGAGGAAGTAAAATAGTATTGTAATATAAACATTACAACTCCAAAAATAACATTAAAATGAATATTGAAGAAAATTTCAATGCAAATATGGGATGCAATTTCTTATGGACTGGGAAAAATAAGTCTGTGAGTGTGATATATAACTGAAAAAAAGAGATAAAATTGAAAGTATGAAAACAAATATTTAAAAATTCAGACTGCTCTGTTAGCTGTTAAGAAATTTTGTCAAATTTACTCTTTCATGTTATTTTTCAAGCAAATCAAAGTAATCCCTCTAGTAGAATTTGATGCCACTGAGGCATCATTCAAAATTACTCTTTTTCTTATTTATTTATTTATGTTTTTGAAGTTAAAAAATTTTTTCTTTCTTTTATTTTAGAAATGTGGGGCACAATTCAGGGTTAGGTACATACATGGTCATTATACAGGTAAAGTGTGGGTACCCTTATTGATGTTATATGCCCCCCTCCCCTGGCAATGTCCCACTACTGCCAATCCCTTTCTTATAGTATATGATAAATGTTCAGGGTCTGCTTATGAGTGATTACATGTGGTTCTCAGATTAGATCTTTGTTTCTTTGATAAATCAATGAGTATTATTAATTTACAATGAATCAGAGAGTTTGTAATATCCACTGAAAAGTTATTAGCAAGTATTATGCCCTGAATCTTGTCCCTAAAATTCCATTACAAGTGACAAGAGTGGATATTGCATAATAGCAATATCATAAGGTGTAAAAATTCAATTACTAGTGTGTGCATTTCTGCCAACAGAGTAGAAAGTTAGCCTTATATTTGGATAAAATATCTACAGTACAAAAATCAAATTAGCTATGATGACTTAAGTGATACACCTATAAGCAAGAGATGCTCAACAACTTTTTCCTTTTTATCATCAATATCACACACTACAGGGGAAAATATTTTTGGTTTATGATTATTTTTTAAATCATGATGCAGACTCCTAAGCACAGCACTGACTGTGTAGGTCGTGTTCCTGCTGTGTGTGTGGTGTATAGTGCTATGAGAATAAACTTAGTCACAAAGAAACGTGATGGTCAGTGATATTCTTCCTGATGTTTATTCAGCATGGAGACAGACGCAGAGCACTGGGAATAAGATCTAGTCTTAGCCATTGAGAGTTAATACTTTTATCATGTTCTTTGAAGAAATATTTCAGTTTTGCTACCCTGACCATCTAGGGAATGTTAGTTACATGTGATTTTAAAAATTAAAAGGAGATTCAAAATAGTTATTAATTCTGATGGCTCCGTTGAGAATAGTTTTATTATTTCAGGTGGCTTAATCAAATGACAGTATATTCATATCTTAAATGATCTGACTATATCACTCCACAGGCAAAACAAAGAAAATGTTTAACTTTGCAGCAACTTAAGGATTTAAGAAGACTGAACAAATCATTGTGGAAACAACTGAGTTAGTTTTTTTATTATTGTATTCAGTCATTAAAGAAAAAATACACACACACACACACACACATATATAAGTATATATATATCTCCATGATATAGTAGAGATATCTCCTTGCAGTTTCCTTCCAAATCAAAACATTCAAAATTCTGCCATTTGAAAGAAAGTGCCTGTGGTTTTGTCTTCTGACAGGACACTGAAAATTAGACTTCATTGAAAGAGTACTTCAAAATTCAAGATCTTTTTCAAAGTAAATATCCAGAATTACCTGCCAGAAATGCCCAAACTTTGTTTTCATTCCAATATCATATAATTATGTTGAGGGTATCTTTTTCTTATTTATTATAAATAGAGTAGGCAAGGAAAGCTAGATCTGTTATCTGATCAAAGTACTCTCTATTCATTATTGAGTCTGATATATTAAAGATCTTTCTGTGAAAGTTTGTAAACAATTTCACCCTTTTAGTGAAACAAAATAAACATTTAAAAATATTATTTTCTTATAAAAAATAAGTCCACATACATTCGGGAAAAAGCAACATAAAGGAATAAAAGGCAAAATATAGAAAGAAAGAGCAAGCCAGTAATGACCAAAGTTTTAGAGTTGGGCAAGGGGCTCTGACCCAAAGGAACAGTATGAGTATTGGCAATGCTGTGCACTATATCTGTAGTGGCAGTTACAAACATCTACAAGTGTGTAAAAACTCATGAGACTATATACCAAGAAAGGTGTTTTTGCTATATGTAAATTTTTCAAAAATGAATATTTTAAAGAGATACTAAATTCGATGTTCATGTTAGCATTAAATTCATTAATTTGTCTGGAATGTTGAGAAACACTTTTCCATGTTTTACAATAGATTTTAAAAAGAAATCAGTCTTTATCCTTTATTCAGCCTATCATGGAGTCTTAGAGTTAGGTAGAAGGGAATAAGAAAGATACTAGAAGCAATAACAGCCTGCTCTTGCTGATACTAAATACAGTCAATTTCTTCTCAGCACTGATGCATCGGGTGCAAATGAGCACATCTGGATTTCATAGCAACAGGCTCACGGAAAGAAACAACAGATAAAATACTGTTATCATACACATCTTTACATTAAAGTTGCCTAGAATTAACATTTTCTCTAGTATTCACAATTTAAATGTATTTACCTTTGTTAGATAAAAACCAGGAGACTAAATGATTAAAGTCCCTTTTGTCTTCCCTTCCTTTCTCAATACTCTGCTCATAAAAGAATATTTATTTAAAAAGTGCTTCGGGTACTAAAGCAATTGTCAAGCCTTTGAATTACTTCTCTTGCAATTGAATTTAAAGCATCTGTTGGAAGCAACATAACCATTGCCAAAGTGAGAAAGCTGTGGAGAGGCAGGGGATTAAGAATCACAAGGTTTGGACTCTAAACTTAGTTCTGTCATTCATGGGATGACCTTGGATGACAGTGACTATGAAGATGATCGTGACACTGATTTCTTAGTCCTGAATCCCAGAACACTGAGATATGATTTGGACCTGAAATCATACTGGACCTGAAAATAATAGACTCTCCTCAGTTCAATGCACAGGATTATTAAACATCAAAAAAGACATGGGTTCTGGTAATTGATACTGGTGGTGATTACACAATACTGTGAATATATTTAATGCTACTGAATTGTATATTTATACATGGTTAAAGTGGTAAGTTTTATGTATATTTTACTACACACACACACACACACACACACACACACACACACATACACACACACAAGAAAACAGCCTAGGCCAGAAATATACCTAACACAAGACTGCTTTCCAGGTCACTCCCTTTTATTTTTCATGAGAATTTATTCATAGTAAAACCACAATAGTCAGCAACCTGTTTGGTGTGAAGAATCTGACACTCCTAGAAGCTCTTCAAAAAAAGCATCCCGATTTTATTCTCCTCCCTGCAAAAGAGCCACGTCAATGTCTGAACGCAATTTCTACCAAGTAACACAATACATTTACTGCTAGGTTAGCCACATCCCCCAGATCTAATGTCCAGATAACAAGGCCTGAAAGCTCTTGTTGTGCCAATGCTGTACAGTCTCTTTTCTACATCTTTGCTTCATGTTAAGAAACCTCATTTTCAGCTGGGCTTGGTGGCTCAGCCTGTAATCCCTAGCTTTGGGAGGCTGAGGTGAGTGGATTGCCTGAGCCCGCGGGTTTGAGACCCACCAGGACAACTTGGCAAGACCTCATCTCTACAATAAATCAAAAAATTAGCTGGGTGTGGTAGCGCGCATCTGTAGTTCCAGCTACTTGGAAGGCTGAGGCAGAAGGATGGCTGGAGCCCAGCAGGTCGAGGCTGCAGTGGCCACTGCACTCCAGTCTGGGCGACAGAGTGAGACACCAACTCAAAAAAAAAAAAAAAAAAAGAAACCTCATTTTGTTTGTGTCCATGTGGCAAGACTTCACAATTGTTATTTTCACTAAAGTTTGTTCATAGTCAGGCATGGTTGATACACACAAAAATTTAAACCACCACAAGGGTATTAATTCCTTGTCCTATCTGAAATTTTCTTCTGTGTGAAGAAAGCTTCATTATTATAATATAGCTCTTTTCAAAAGAAGTAACTTAATGAGATTATTGTGTTTGAAAAGATAAAAGAGACATTCACAGCTCATCCTCTTACTCATCCTTTCCTCTTAGAAGCAGTTTAAGACATAGACATTGTCTTTTAATTCTTCCTATTGTCCTTTCATAGGGACCTGCCTCAATGTGGGAAGATACTTGAGACTAAATAAATCTGCCTAGTTTCAGGATTAATATTAAGAAGCACAGTTGACCAAACACACACACACACACACACACACACACACACACACACACACACACACACCATTCTTCAATATCAGCTTTTCCAATAGATAAAGGTGGAATTCCATCCTTCCTCACTTTCCTCACCACCCTTTCTCCTCACTCCATTTTTTAAAAAGTCCCAGCCAGTCAGAACTTAGGCAGACAAGGGGAACGACAAGAATGCTATTTATTAAGTCTATTAAAACACCCTAACATCTGCTTCATGAGTTTGAAAAAGAGAAAATGTGGAAGACCAGAATATATGTGAAGTAATTGAGGCTTCTTGCATGCGCAGAGTAGGCGAGCTGAACTGTGGAGATGCTTCATTCAAACAAATTGGGTATCCAGCTGATGGGTAGGCCTCACTCTTCTCGACAAAGGCTTCAGCAGCAGCAGAGGCTCGGGAAGGATGAGGGTCTTGGCAAAGGTTAGGGCCATATTGACTGGCGAGGAAGCCTCAGCAAGGGAATGGTCTTTAGAAAATATTTAAGAATGCAGACCTATGGCAAACTGCTGGCTATAGGCGTGAGTATCATCCAAACACCAGCTGGCCCTGACTATATGAGCAAAGGTTGGGCCATTTGTGTATGCAGGCTACCTGGGGAATGGAGAATCTGGACCTCAGCAAGGTTTTGTGGGCAATGGAATCCCCACTCAAATGAGGCTGTATAGGCAGTCTCAGACACACGTTTTGAACTAAACAGAAAAGAGGATTCTACCAATCTTTTTAACTTTGGAGAGAAAACATTTTTTGATGCTTTTAAACTGCAAAGCAGTTGACTTTTACAGAACACTGATGAGGCTCTAGCTTTACATTGTTATTGCCAACTTGCATGTTTATAAGTGAAATGACAAGGTTTTTTGTTTTGTCTTTAAATAAATAGCAACAGTAGCAGCATATGAGGGTGGGGGGATGGTTAAACCAGATTTTTTAAATGTTGATAACTGTGGAAACAAGGAGGAAAATAAGTTAACTTCATGACTCTCTCTTTTGTGCATTTTAATGTGAGGCCTGGGTATGCCGGTCTTAGTCCTTATGTCCCACGTTGCTTTCTGCATTTAGGGCCAAAGAGAGAATATTGTGGGCAGTATAATTAGATTCAGATGGCTTGTCCACGTGGTCCCAAGAATGATTTTATAGATTACAACCATACATGAGATTTAAACTAAGGAAACGAATATTCACTCGTATTACTTAAATCTGCTTCTACAACTAGTCTACCCTCAGTATGTCTCTAGGTTGTCAAAGCTGTGGTACTTAGAGCCAAAATTAGAATTTGAACACGCTAAGTAGAAAAAGAAAGACACATGAAATAATTAACTCATCTCTAATGGGCTTTATTGGTCAATAAAACTAAATTTTTGTGGACTATTAGGGGCCTTTAAAAAAAAATCTACTCTGCATACCAATGGCTCCAGCAGAATACCTGAAGGATTTGTACTTGTGTTGTGGATAACTTTATGAAACTGAGAACACTTCTTTTCTGATTAAAAATGGATCTCCCTAAAAAGGAATAGCCACAACACTAGTCAGTCATAAGATTAATAGTTAAAATTGATGAATTAAAGTGATAAATAATTGGATTGCTTTGGGAAGATTGGTACTTCTTTCCCAGGACTGGGGCCCCCTTTCATATGGAAGGTTTTTTATAAGCACAACACTCCACATCTCTCTTCATTCGCTTATTCCTTCCCACAGAGGAGATGCACAATTCCTTCAATTAGATGGAAGAGGAAACTGGGCATAAGAGGCAATGAAGTCATTAGGGCTATTCTTTTCTGTCAGAAACATGATATGGTTACATTTCTCCACTCAAATGAAGTTGGGTTAATGATTCTTTCCTCTTGCATGGTGACCAGCAGCCTGGAACCATTAAGTAAAAGTTGTTGAAGCTGAATAGATCCCCAAAACAATCCATGATAAACATGTTAGCATGAGTTCTCATTATTGGAAAAATTTGCTACCCATACTGTAACATAGCCTATCTTCACTGATGCAGAATATAATTTTTAGGAATGGAGTTCTGTCATAAAAAATCTAAACTATGTGGCATTGTCTTAAAGGCCAAGGAGTGGAGAATGAGAAAGTTGATATTGGAGCCTGGAAATACTGTAAACTATGTAATTCAGTGGCATAATACTTGGCAAAAAGCATCACCTGCAATAACTCAAAAAGCAGAAAATATATCCAAAAAGTGTATACATCTTAGTGAAAAGTTTAGAAAAGATAACATAGTACCATATGTTGGTTACTGTTTGCTGCGTTTGAAAAGGTGCTGCAATCTCAGGGGGGAAAAAAAACTGACTCACTTGCAAAACAAAAAAAATAGAGAAGAATATCGTAGGATTACAAAATTTAACCAAAAGGCAAAATATAAGACTAAGACACTTCTTGAATGACAAAAACTGAGAGCTTGATAGAACTCAGCCTTGCTGGTAAGAATAAAATCAAGAATTTTAGGTATCACAACCATTGTTAAAATCTGAAATAAAAATAGGTTAAGGTAGTACCTAGTATTTTCTCTGTATTAGATGATATATCTCAGGGAATTTAGGCCTAATGTGTGGTTCTCAATATAGAACTTGATAAACTCAAAGTACTTACTGGTAAGTCTAGAGAAAGAGGCATGCCTTTAAAATAACTTGTCTATTGGCATGTGGATCTTACTAGAACAAAGTAGAAAAGAAGTCATCTTTTTGAGAGTTGTATTGTTTGAAAAGGCGTGAATCAAGACTAAAAATTTTCTGCTTTTCGATACTTAAAAAAGTTACTCTAGGAACCCTAACCCTCCATGAGTGGGAAGCAAGCTAAAAAATCATTCTGCATCCCAAAAGGATATATTCTCTCTTTTTTTCTTTTTATACCTTTATTTTTATTTTCCTTTTTTTTTTTTTAAGATGTGTACAATTCAGGGTTAGGTATACAAAAGGTCATTGTACAAGTAAAGTTTGGGCCTCACTTTGGTTCCCATTTCACCTGGTTTGAGATCAGGTACCCTTATTGATGAAGGGTCCCTCTCCCTTCCACTGGCAGTTTCCCACTACTGCCAATCCCTTTCTTATAGTATCATGGTAATTGTTCAGGGTCTACTTATGACTGAGAACAAGTGGTACTCAGTTCTTTGTTTCTGTGATAGGTCACTGAGTATAATAGATTCTAAGTACATCCAAGTTGCCGAAAAGTTCATAATTTTGTCCTTCTTTATGGCTACAAAATATTCCATCATGTGTGTGTGCCACATTTCTTAAATCTAGTGCACTTTTGATGGGCAGCACAGCTGGTTTCTTGTTTTTTGCTATTGTGAATAATGCTGCAATAAACATGCGTGTGCAGGTATCTTTTTCATGGAATGATTTGGGTTCCTCTGGCTATATTCCCTAAAAGGGGATTGCTGGGTGGAAAAGAAGGTTGTTGTTTAGATCTTTTAGGAATCGCTACACTGTTTTCCACAGAGGTTGTACTAGATATCTGACAAAGGCCTAACATCTAGGATCTATTAAGGAACTCAAATGTGCCAAAAAGAAAACAAACCAACAGTCCTATTAAAAACTGGGCAAAAGATATGAATAGACACTTCTCAAAGGAAGACATACAAGCAATAAACAGATACATGAAAAAATGCTCAGCCTCACTAATCATCAAAGGAATGCAAATTAAAACCACACTGAGATACCTCCTAACTACAATCAGAATGGCCATCATCAATAACTCAAAAAACAACAGATGCTGGAGAGGAAGCAGGGAAAAGTGAACACTTCTACACTGTTGGTGGGAATATGTCCTCTGAGAATATATTCTCTAATGTTCATTTCAGATGTGGTCAGGAAGGATAGTAAACAAAGAGGATCTTTCTAAAAAACAGAGCCAATTTGCATAGAAATTATTTGACAGTTGAGTCTTTTCCAGGAATCAGAATTGAGGTCTAATCAAGGAATATTACCTTTGCCAGAGAAGGAACCCATCCAACATCTGCTCAGTGGGATTTAGAATTGCTATTAACTATTGATTACAAGTGTCCCTTGTCCTCCAGCTCCCTCTTTCCTCAATGGGAACGTCAAGGTTGTCCTGTTTATGTTCCACCATTGTATAGTGTATATGTGATGATGATAGTAGTGGGGTAGGGATGTGGGGAAAAAAACCTTGCTTTTGTACTTCATAGGAGCAAAAAAAGTCACATTTGGCCTTGATATAAAGGTTTTTCCCATTTTTCCTTGATGCAGAGAGCATCATTTTACCCTAAAATCTTAGACTTTGACTGGATGCTTTGACTTACTGGGATTTTTGGGTTACCTTCTTTGAGAAAGAGGTACGTCTATTTTGTGTGGAAGGAGAATGAAAAAGTAAATGTGGCAAGAAGGGGTAACTAAGAATAACTGAGAGTTATTAGGGCTTTTCTCAAATATGAGGTTGGGCCCCCAAAATAAAATTTATTTATAAAAATTGTGTACTTATTCTTACATGTTTAAAATTCAGTCACCTTCAAAGTACTCTCTGTTTGATGCAATACACCTATCAACATGCTTTTTTCACAGCTCAAAACAGTTTTTTAACTGTCAATCTTGATGCCTTTTAGTGCTTCTGCTGTTTTTGTTTCACCTCTTCCACATTGGCAAAATGTTTCCCTTTGAGGACATTTTGTTTTATCACCTGGGGAAACAAAAATGTTGTTCAGGGCAAGATTGGGTGAATATGGGGATCATGCCATTTAGGGTCAAAAATAGCTGGCTGAGCTCCATGGCTCAGCCTGTAATCCCAGCACTTTGGGAGGTTGAGGCGAGTGGATTGCCTGAGCCCATGGGTTTGAGACCAGCCTGGGCAACTTGGCGAGACCTTGTCTCTACAATAAATCAAAAATTAGTTGGGCGTGGTAGTCCTCGCCTGTAGTTCTGGCTACTTGGAAGGGTGAGGCTGAAGGTTCGTCGGAGCCCAGGAGGTCAACACTGGGATGGCTGTGAGTATGTTACTATACTCCAGCCTGGGCGACAGAGTGAGACTCCAACTCAAAAAAATT
The DNA here is from genome assembly GCA_963574415.1 of Tarsius wallacei. Lineage (NCBI taxonomy): Eukaryota > Metazoa > Chordata > Mammalia > Primates > Tarsiidae > Tarsius > Tarsius wallacei. The sequence goes on from CAUYQG010117413.1 coordinate 21,496, forward strand.
GAGCACGGTGTGGGCAGGTACACTCTTAAATAACCCATTATGAAATGGGCAATTGCATTAAAAGAATCTCCAAAAAAAATTCACTGAAGCTGAATGCAGTCTCTCACAGCAATTCTAGTTAGTACCCTGATACCGATGGGTTCCTAGAACACTCACCTAGTGGGGGAAGTCTGTACTACAAGAGGTCCATGCTCCAAAAAATAATTCCGGGTTTTTTCTGGGGGGAAGGGAATCCCCCTCATATGTTGCTTGTGTTTGATTTTCTGCACATGGTAGGACCAAACGTCCCTGCCTTCTTCAGTTTAAGTTTGTATATATGGCTTGTTCTTGTCTGTGTAATATTAGAAGAACTGGTGTGTGTCACTTCTAGCTGGTAAGAAGTGTAACAGCCAGTATGTGTTTCACCAAGCTCCCCTCACCATTGCTACAGCTACTTGCAGGGTTCCAGAGATTGACTACTCCCTTGGCTTGAGTCTTGAAGTGAGATGCATTCGGAGTACATCCCTAAGGCTGACCATCTCTAGAAATGTGTGAGCCAGAAATAAATGGACTCTACCTGATCAATAGCCCTGGTATCTCTTTTTCTACCTCTTGGGAGCAAGCCTGCCCATGGAGAATATGTGCTTACTTCTGCTCTTGAATAAATCTTAGAGATCTAGTGAATCCTGAGAGATATGATCAGAAAACCCAGTTGTCTACAAGCTGTAAGTTAAAATTTTCAGCCTGATCTTTATAAGTAATAAAGGTAATTTTGGCCCTTATCCGTGAATTGTTTATCTTATTCTCCATTGTTGAGAAATTTAGGTATAGAAGAGAAGGGCTAATTTGAAACACAACAAATACAATGTTTCTCAAACATTTGTCAGACATTATTCTTGCATATCTTCACAACTACCTTATCAGGGAGATTTGGTTATCATTCTCATATACTTATAGGTATTTCTATGATTGCCAAAGGAGAAACCAAATTATAGAGAAGTTAATTGTCTAATAAATTTGCTTCATTTCTTTTAGCTTATGGTTACCCCCTGTATTAAAAAGAAAGAGATACCTACACAAGTGAATAAAACATTCTACTTTTTTATTTGTACAACTGTCTGAGGATTTTTGGTTGGGTCAACATTATGCTTTAATGAAAGAAGGATTTAGGCTCTTTAGGAATAAGCAAGATTGGCCCCTAAATAAATCATTCATTAAGATAGAATTCCAAGAACGTGAAGGAATCTGAGAATTTATTTTTAAAAATGTACTGATGAAGATTCTCTCAAACCACAAAAAAAAGAGAAACTATGGGTAGTAATATATAGTGAAAATTTGATATTACCTTTTATATAAGATATTGAGCCATTGGAGAATATAATTCTATTAATAGAATATAAGAGAATAATTATTAGCTAAGAGGGAAAGATTGAATTTCAGTTCACAGTTTTCTATCAAGAAAAAAAAATTAAAATGTGCTATATAGGTGAGCTTCTTGTGGCAAAAAGGTAGAAAGCATTAGAACTGGCTCTTGTTTAGTTTCCAAGGTTGATAGAATAATGCGTTTTGTCAACTAGATGAATGTTGACAAGGTTAGTATACTATAGGTGAGATAAGAGACTCTTGTTCGCCTCTCACTTCTGTAATTTTGGTGAGAAAAAAATAAAAACAGGCTTATCATTCAAAGCAATGTCCAGTCTACTTTGAATATCTGGTTGGTAAAAAGTTTTGTGATCACTTAAGTCCTCAAAATAATCATGTAGTATCACATTTTTACGTGGAACAGCATTGGCCACAAGACTCTTTTCCAAATATGTTCATTTGTAACCTTATCTCCCAGTATAAATTTACCTTGAATTGGCCTGGAGCCAGAATTTTTAGCAGATAGAGTCAGGCAACTAATAAAGTTAGTGTTTCAGCTGCACTTACTCCTCTGGATATAATTCCATTAACTGGTGTTAGATGGAGGGAAAGTCTTCAACATAAAATGGTTATGCAAAGAAATCCAATAAGTAGGTGGGTTAAAGCTCACTATATTGTAGGAGTTCCCCAAATTGGAAATTTCTATTGTTTATACAATTTTGTTCTAATTTTTAAGTAATATATCCTTGAATATATTTTTTTATTGTTAATCAAAATAATATACTTCGATCTTGACTTCTTTTCAATCAATATCTGTTTAATGAATCAGACATGAAGATAGACCAAATAGCTTTTATAATAGGCCATTTCATATTTGATACATTCTTATTAGCATTCATATAAATCTTTTAGAGGTCAAGAGGTCAAATATATATTTTAGTTCTAAAATGTTATGTGGTATATATCTGTAATTTAGTCTTTCAAGAATGAAGGCATAAATATTAATCAATCTCACCATTAAAAAACATATTTTTAAAAAGTCCCTGATAATTCAGAAGTAACTCAGCTAGATATATTTATTATTATATTTGAGGTTGTTTCTAATATTTAAGGCCATTTGGGTGAGTGATCTGATTAGGTAAAGAAATATGTCTCAAAAAAAAAAAAGAAATATGTCTCTAGTCAAGACTTTGGTAATATCTCCTATTTATATGTGTCTTAAGTTTTCCAAATTTGTTTTATATACATTAAATCATTTAATTCTTGGTATAATATTCTAAGTTAGGTATTGGTATCTTCACTTTTCACATGAGAATGTCCAGGCTCAAAATCATAGTTTAAAATCACGTAGATATAAAGTGACAAATTTGAGACTTGAAGTCTTTTGCTTCCAAATTCAATGGAAAGCTTCTGAAGAGCTTTGTTCTTAGTTAATTTTAATATGCTTTCATAAAACTCAATGTATATTTATGTCTGTCTGATTTTAAGCAAAGATCTGATGCTTCCCCTGTACTAGCATGGGAAGCTAGAATATTAACCACATATTACCACATATTAACTTAAAAGTAATTTACACATAATTTACATAGATTGATTTCTAGGATACATTGAAATCCATGTACTTTATCCATATAAATCAGAGAAGAAACTATGCTTAGAATAGATAAATATCTATTGACCTATCTGATTTATCCATGTCTTTGTTATTCATGACTACAGGTCACAGAATGGGCACAGTTACATTCAAGTACCATAATATAAGCAACCAGTAAAGACCTTAGCTCTCATGCTCTCTTGTTCATGGTTGGCATTCTAAACTGTTTGTCTTAATCTACTGAAAATAAAACTTTCTAAATTCTTTCTCTTCCTGGCTTAACTTTTGCCTGTACTATTCTCATTGAGGTTGGTACTGCTCTACAGTTTGAACTCTGACTTTGTTTCTCAATCTTCATTCACTATGAATTTGTTAATGGCTTTGTTTCTGGATGCTATGGATAAGAATTCTTGTTGTCTGTTCCAGTATTTCTTCAAGTTTTACTGCAGACCCGATAAATGAAACAGAAAAATGGGAAATACCAAATTTGGGAGCTTCTACTTATATAAATAAAGAAACACTGGTCACAGCAACCTATTTAAATTCTCACTTAAAAGTAAGAGCAGTCCAGGCTCGGTGGCTCAGCCTCTCAGCACGTTGGGAGGCCGAGGTGAGTGGATTGCCTGAGTCCACGGGTTTGAGACCCACCAGGGCAACTTGGCGAGACCTCGTCTCTGTAATAAATCAAAAATTAGCTGGGAGTGGTAGCATGCACCTGTAGTTCTAGCTACTTGGAAGGCTGAGGCAGGATTGCCAGAGCCCAGCAGGTTGTGGCTGTGATGGCCTGGAGCGTGCCACTGCACTCCAGTCTGGACGACAGAGTGAGACTCCAACTCAAAAAAAAAAAAAAAAAGAAAAAAAAAAGAAAAAGTGAGAGCAGATTTCAGAAGCCTAATTCAGCTTACATTAAATACAGTGTTCATCTCTGGCCTTTTGACAGAGCGGTAGCTTTCCAGCTGTTGCATTACACTTTAGAAATGACTGTCAAGGCAGCAGTCTTCATATATATTACTTTAATATTGAGATGAAAATACTCTGTGTAAATGTAAGTTATTAAGAACCATTTGCAGGATTAAGGACTTCCCCAATATAGGTTGATGCCAGATACATTAATAGTTCTGAAGAAGCCATTACAGTTTATGGTGTCAGTGATCTGATGAGAGAATATAATAGGGACATCATCTCTGTGACCTAGCAAAATATCATTCATACTTTTGATGAGATGGAATAAAAGACATTAAACCTATGGGATACCTTAAGATACAAAGAATGGTAGGAGAATGTTAAATGACCTTGTGAATCAAGTCTGTCACTGTTTCCAGGGACAGTAATAAAAGATAAAGTGGCAAAAATATTCACTCATTTATGAAGTATGTTAAAAATATTTGGGAAGCTTTATATATAATTAAAATAAAATAATCATAAACCATATTGTGATACAAAACCACCACAGCTTTAATAACCACACAGAGTTATTTCAAAACCCTGAGTTTACTATCCAGTCATTTTTTTTGTTGTTTTGAGTCATACTGCAAAAAACAGGCCCTTATTCCTCTGATTCCTAGTCTCAGAAGATTAGATATACAAACAGTCATTTTGCATAATGTAAGTTTGACATTTATTTGTAAATGAGTTTTACGTATGTTTATCAAACACTCTTTACATACTTATGTTTGCATGCATCTATTCACCCAGCAAACAGAATCCATAGAGGCAGGGTGACTGGGGACTATTCACTGTATCCCTGACTCAGTTGTGTTTATTTTCTCTTCTTAGCTCCCACCAGTTTTCTTTTTTGCTGCTATGAATGTTTTCTTGATTTCCCTTTTGGGAATCATTTATGCATTTCTCTTGATCTGTTTGGGCTGTATCTTAGTAGACACCGGAGGGGAGTCAGAATCAATATACTTAAGCAGCAGCAAATGATAAGGAAATTAGGTCTTGGTGTAAGTGAGAAATAATTTGGAAGGAAATACAGAAAAATACATTTAGAGAGAAAAACCCCTCCCATAGCTTTTTTTTCACTGAATTTATTTTTATTTCAACAGGAGCAGAAAATATAGCATGAAATGACCCAGCAGAGCAAATAGCTTTCTAAATGGGGCAGATTCAGATGCACCCTTAATAGTAAGCAGGGATGAAAATTTAATATCTGTCAAATGACAATATTCTGCCTAGTCATGTGATGTTATTGTCACTTCCTAAAATTTGTGCCCCATGGCCCATCAAAATTTTGTATTTTGTAGAAGATTATAAAAACTTTCTTGTAAATAAACTTATTAGAATCTCAAGGCATCTGTGCAAAATAAGAGAAGGTTATGATCTGGATATTCCAAATAAGAATATCAGGACACAAAGATACTATGCAACTGTCCATGGTCACATAGCTGGTAAGTGTCAGAGGAGAGATTGGAAACCTAGTTTTTTTCTGGAGCACACACTTGTCACTACTCTCTTATATGGCCTCAAAAGACAGTGCATGATTAAGAGTTGGTTATAGACTCAGATATTATTTGAGAATATTGCCCCTCACTTAGGAATCTGAACCAGTCATCCTTTTCCAAGTACTACCAATTGCTACAGAAGATAATACTGTGATCAATAAAAACATTCTGAAAACAGAGAGTTCTAATTATTTTATGAGGAAGATGAAAGTTAAGAAGTCCTATTCATTGAAAAAAAAGTGCATATGCTCATTACATGATCATAGTCTACCATTTCCACACTCTCATAAGTTTATGTCAATGCAAATAGTGTCCAAAGTGTCTCCAAGTAGACTGCAAGGAGAAGGAAATATTAGCTACGTTTCCAGGCTCATTTTCCTATTAGAGATGCTGAAGGAATCAGAGTAGGAATCTTGGTAGCAGGGAAAATAATTGCTATTTTGACTCATTAGTGCTATAGGTTATGTGTACACATATGTTGCACATATGCTGCACTAGTTTGCCTGTGTTTGTGCATACACACGCATGCATGTGAGTGGTAGGATAGAGAGTTCCACTAGCCTCCCCTCCACATCCTATCCAACAATTCTACATGAATACCAGTGCTGCTTCCATGTACACAAGCAGATTTGGCTGAGTTACCACCTTTAAATAGGCAAGGCAGAATCTGGGAAGTGGCTAAAGTTAGTTATTATCAGGGCAAGAGATAGGTCTCTCTCTCTCTCTCTCTCTCTCTCTCTCTCTCTCTCTCATCTTTCTGGCTCTCTCTGTTTCTCCTTAGTTTTTTAAAATTTTAAAATAGATTTAAATTTAAAGAAAAGTTGCAAAAAAAAAAGATAGTTTAGAGAGTTCCTGTACATATGTGTAAACTAGTTTTCCCTGTTGGTAATATCTTATTTTACTATGATAAATGTGTCACAAAATTTATTTTTTAAAAAGGTGCATTACCATTAATTAAACTTAAAACTTTATTCCGGTTTTTTCCTAATGTCATTTTTTTTGTTTTAATATACCATTCAGGATGCAATATTACATTTAGATATCATATCTTCTTAATTTTGTTTTGTATGTGATGTTCCTTGTCTTTGATGGTCTTGAAATTTTAAAAGAGTTATAGCAGGGTATTTTGTAGAACATTTGTCAATTTGTGTTTAGTGGATTTTTTTTATAGTTATACAGGGGTTATGAGGTTTTGAAAGAATACCACAGAGATGAAATGCTATTCTCATCACATCATATCAAAGCTACATGCTGTCAATGTAACATGCTACTGATGATGTTAACCTTCATCTTCTGACCTAGATTTTATTTTCCAGGTTTGTCTCATGTAAAAGTATTTTTCCTTTATTTCAATATTCTATTCTTTAAAGACAAGTCACCAAGCACAGTTCATACTCAAACTTTCTAAAAGGGTAGTCAACTTCCACTTTCTGGGTGCTAGAGTATCTACATAAGTTATTTAAAACTCCTTGAGGGGATGCTCAGCAAGATGATGGGACAAGCTAAACTGTGGTGATCTCCACAAAACACCTTTTGACTCCTGAAGGCAGTTCCATGTGCACCTGCAGCAGCAGCCTACACGGAGTGTGGCTGATATAGCTAGTCCTATGCAGCAAACAGCCTCCGTTGAACTATGGCCTCCACAAGGGACTACTGCTGAACAGCTGCTGACACCGCGGCTCTGGGCTCTGGCCGAGGAAATTCCCGGCTCCCTCCTCCACCCCAAGCCACCAGTGGCACATCAAATGCGATGTCCAGCCATATCGCTGGTTGCCAGTGCCTGACGCTGGACACACATCATCGCCTGTCATAGTGGATCATCTACAGACCCGGACAAGTGGAGAGAAAGGATGAGTCTGGAAAAAGGATCAGCAAAAGGGGAGCTGCCCATGCAGCCATTTTCTAGGCAGAGATTTGCATTGCTCCATCCATATCCAAGCAGCCTCCACTTTGTTTCTAAGGTAACCCTGCCAAAACAGGAAACAGAAGTCGCTCCCCTACACTGAATCAGACACAAACAACTCAGTCCTCAGGCAGCAAGGCAGCAAGGCAGCAAGCCAAGGGAACCAACCCAATCTATGAGTAAACCTATCTGCCTATAATGAGAGCAAAGGGGAGGGGCTAGAGATCAGAGCTGAAGAGAATTTAGACACTCAGGAAAGACTCCAGAGCTTGTCTGGTTTCTTATTTTGATTTTTGATTTTATTGTTCTGAGTGTTTGTTTTGTTCAGTTTTGTTTACTTTTTGATTTAGACTACCTGTTTGTGTTGGGGAAAAACACATCAAAAGGCATGATATTAATGGACTGTCTTTGTGTGATTACTGGTATGCTTTAGGGAATTTTGTGTGTTTTTTACTCTTTTCTAGCCTTGTGTCTCCTTTCATTCATTAGTTGGTATGTATGTCTGTTTTCCCTCTTACTCTTCCCTCTCTCCAACTTCCTCTTGACCCCCTTCTTCTTCCATTATTTTCCTTTTCCTAACCTCCTTTTGTTCCAGGGAGCAAACATAAACCCCACTGCATAGACAGATTTTGAGGCAGTGGGAAGTGGGTTCCAGTGTGCCCATACACCTGTTGGTGGATACTGGGATCTGCAGATAGATTCTGCAGCTTCCCATTCAATTAAACCTCAAACTGCAAAAAGTACAGCCCCCAAACCACAGTCCAGTCTCAAAATTGAACAAAACTAGAGGAACCTCATAAGGAAGAACAGGAGATTGAACAAAAAGAAGTAAAAGCAACCCCACCTTCCCTAAAAAACAGAATTGAAGAAGAGGAGGGAAAGGTGAAGAGAAAAATCCACACACATGAAGAAAAACCAAAAGAAGATTATGGGTCTCTCACAGACCCTGGGAGGTCAGACACTGAGAAAACTGACTGCAGAATGCAAACAATGAAGAGCCCCCAGAATGACAGGTCTCAAACTACAAACTCAGATATCAAGACATTAATGGAGAGATTAAAAAGAATTGAGGAGAGACAGGAGGAAAACAGGAAGGAGTTGATAAGTGAGATAATCGTGGTAAAGAATACGGTGAATGAAATAAATAACAAACTGATAAGCATGGGAAGCAGAATTAGCCAAGCAGAAGGAAGAATCTCAGAGCTTGAGGACCAAAATATAGAACAAACTCAAACTGTCAGAAACATGGAAAAGAAGCTTAAAAAGACAGAACAAAACCTTCAAGAGATGAGCAATTACTCAAGAGACTGCCCCTAAGAGTAATTGGAATTCCTGAGGCAGAAAGAGAGACAGAGACCACCCTGAAACAAACATTCCATGGAATTATTCAAGAAAACTTTCCTCATCTCATCAGTGATTTGAAAATTCAAACACAAGAGATTCAGAGAACCCCTGCAAGACAACAAATGAGAAGAC
>CAUYQG010117415.1:0-35121 GCA_963574415.1 Tarsius wallacei
TATGAGTGAGAACATGTGATACTCAGATCTTTGTTTCTGTGAGAGATCACTCAGTATTATAAACTCCAATTCCATCCAGGTTGCTGCAAAATTCATGATTTTGTTCTTTTTTATGGCTGCATAATATTCCATTGTGTATATGTACCACATTTTTTTAATCCAGTCCTCTTTTGATGGGCAGTATGGTTGGTTCCATGATCTTGCTATTGTGAACAATGCTGCGATAAACATACGTGTGCAGGTATCTTTTTTATAGAGTGATTTGAGTTCTTCAGGGTATATTCCCAGTAGGGGGATTGCAGGGTCATATGGAAGGTCGATTTTTAGAGCCACACTGATTTCCACAGAGGCTGCACTAGTTTACACTCCCACCAACAGTGTAAGAGTGTTCCCTTTTCACCACATCCTCTCCAACATCTGTTATTTTTTGAGTTATTGATAATGGCCATTCTGACTAGAGTTAGGTGGTATCTCAGTGTAGTTTTAATTTGCATCTCCTTGATGATTAGTGAGGTTGAACATTTTTTCATGTATTCACTGCACTATTAATGTTTGATTTATATTCTTAGAAGCTCTGGTGTTGGGTGCATAGCTATTTATAATTGTTATATCTTCTTGGTGAATTGATTTATTTATCATTATATGGTGATCTTCTATGTGTCTTTTTACAATCTTAGATTTGTAGTCTATGTTATTTGGTAGAAGTATAGCCACTCCTACTCTTTTTTTAATTTCCAGTTGCATGGAGACTTTTTCTCCTTTCTTTTCAGTCTATGTGTGCCTTCATAGATGAAAAGGGTTTCTTGAAGGCAGCATATAGTTGAGCCTTGATTCTTTATCCATCCAGCCTTTTAATCAGAGAGCTGACACCATTACATTCAATGATATTATTGATAAGTAAGGACTTACCACTGCCATTTTGTTGCCTGTTTGTGTGTGTGTATATGTGTGTGTGTATGTGTGTGTGTTTTGAGGCTACTTTTCTTCTTTCTTATTTTATGGCTAAGTAATGTTCTCTGGTAGTATGTTTTCATTTATTATTTTTTATTTTTAGTGACTCTATTATAAATTTTTACACTGTGAACAATTCATTTCAAAAAGATGATGAGAGCCAGGCTCAGTGGCTCAAGCCTATAATCCCAGCACTTTGGGAGGCCGAGGTGAGAGGATTGCCCGAGCCCAGGGGTTCGAGACAAGCCTGAGCAACTTGGTGAGACCTCAGCTCTACATTAAAAAAATAAAAATAAATGACAACTTATATTACAAAGAAAAGAATAGAAGCAAACAAAAGCAAAAATTAATGCCAAAAAAAATCTACACTTAGACTCCATCTCCCTCTGCTTTTTGATTTTAGTTGTCTACATTTACTCATTTTTGTATTCAATCTCTTAACAGTTTGCTATAGCTATAATTTTTTTAATGAATTTGTCTTTTGGGCTACATACTGGAGTTATGAGTGGGTTGCACAGCATGACTACAGTAATAGAATATTCTGAGTTTATGTGTGTACTTAATTTTACCAGTGGGTTTTATACCTTGCATATTAATGTGTTTTTTTGCACACTGTTTTTTTGTGTGTGTGTTTTTCTTTCAGATCGTAGAACTTTATTATTTGTTGTAAGATGGGTTTGGTGGTGGTGAATTCTCTCAGTTTTTGTTTGTCTAAGAAAGACGTTATCTCTTCTTCATTTCTGAAGGATAATTTTGTTGAGTATAGTATCCTTGGATGGCAGGGTTTTTTCTAAGCATTTTGAAATTCTACTTTCTCCAGGCCTGTATGGTTTCTGTTAAGAAGTCTGTTACCTGGCTAATCTGAGTCCCTTTATATTATTTGCTTATTTTCTTTTGTACTTTTAGGCTTCTCTCTTTGTCTTTGACCTTTGACAGTTTAATGAGTATATGCATTGGGCTAGTCATATTTAGGTTGAATCTGTTTGGTGTTCTCAGACCTTCCTGTACCTGAACATTTATATCTTTCTCAAGTTTTGGAAACTGTTCTGTTATTATTTTTTTGAATACACTTTCTATCCCATGTTTTTGCTTAGCTCCCATTTGGACACCAATAATCTTTTTCATCTTTTGAGGTAATTTTCTATGTCTTGTAGGTAATCTTCAGTATTTTTAATTCTTTTTTTCTCCTCTGACTGTTACTCTCAAATAGATAGTATGAGCTAACTAATTTTTCTTCCTGCTTGTTCCATTCTATGATTAAGACTCTCTGATGAGTTCTTTATTTTAGCAAATGTATCTTACAGTTCCAAGAATTATCTTTTTTAATTTCAATTTTTTTGTTAATTTTCTCTGATAAATTTTTAATTTGCTTTTCAGTATTATATTGGAGATCACTGAGTTTCCTTTAAAGAGTTATTTTGAATTCTTTTTCAGAGAGCACAAAAACTTTCATGTTGTTAGGGTCAGTCACTGGATTTTTTTCTTTGTCCTTTTCAGGAGGTTATGGTCCCCTGTTTACTATGTTTCTTGTGAATATATGTCTATGCCTTTACAGTGAAGAATTGGGTGTTTATTCCGATTCATTTTTTTACAGTGTTTTAATTTAAAAATTTTTTTAGTAAATCTTTAGCACTGAGCCACTGTCTCTAAATGGAACCTTATAACTAGGTTCACCTGGGTGCTAGTAAATAATTGTAGTACCACCTGTCTTGTGTCAGTGGGGTATCAAAGGATCCCAACGATGTAGAAAGGCTGTCTAAGGTTTGTGCCAAGGGAACTGTGGAACATACCTCCTTCAGCATGGTGCTGCTAACAAGTCACTCTGATTTGTGTCCCCTTTGGCTGAGTTGCTGAACAGAGTTTCCAGGCCTGGGGTTGGTAGTAACACCTTCCCGCCTTGTCTCTGTTTGTCTGCAGTGATATTTATTTCTTCAGGCAGTCACAGTGTTTCCTGAGGTTTAAGGCAATGGCAGATCTCCCACCAGGGAACCCAAGATGGTGGGAAACCTGGTTTACCACCCAGTCTCACTTTTTGCAGTATAGAAACCATGAGTTGGAGAAAGATTTTCCACACGCTTGTTGCTGGACAGAATGGGGAGAGAGAATCACAGATGTGGAAGTCTGATTCTCTTACCATCTGCTCAGTGTTTTTTCATTTCTCTGTGGCCTCAGAAACTATCTCATTTTTACATTTAAGTTCTAAGCTGTTGCTGGTGAAAATCTCGATGATGTATATTTGTTTTTGGTGTTCTGTGGTGGGTGGGGAAGTGAAGCCAGCTTGCTTCTACACTGCTATTTTAAAACCAGAAGTCCAAGGAGGTTATTTTTTTTTTAATTTCTGAAACTTCAGTCATTTTTTTCATTTTTAAAGAGGTATACACATAATATAAACCAATTCCAAAAATTAACCAACAAAAGCTAATAGAAGACACAATTACACAAATAAACCAACAGGATTTTGAATGCCCCTAATTCTATTTTTAGCAAAATAAGTAAATACAAATATTAAAATTTATATTTTTAAGTCTTTATTAGAGTGTAGGGAGATAGAATTTGGCAGCATGTTAAGAAACAGTAATCAATAATCAAAAAAGGGTCAACAGAAATAGATGCCTACATAAGAGCTTGGAGTAAAATAGGCTGAGGAAGAAGGCAGCATCCTCTCCCTTCATGGCCCAGGTTATAGTAAAGAGTTTAGCTTTTAGAATTTTTGTTTTGTTTTGTTTTGCAGAAACCACTCAGCCTCTCAAGAGTTTTTATAATGAATTTTCCAAGTCTAGAAAACAACTTCCATAGTCTCTGTGGTCACATGAGAAGTGGGGTTCATTAGCAAGAAATTCAATGAAAAAAACAAGGATTTGGAGATTCTCAATGCCCATTTGATGAAAAGTAGTTGGGAAAAAAATAATGCCAATGTCATCTTTATGTCTTCATCTAGGTTTTTCGTCTTTTCCTGTAATCTCAAGAGATTTCTCTGAAGCATCAGACCTAGGAAAGAAATTGACATGGCTTTGCAGCACAAAAGAACAAACCTGTCAGGCTTCTAAGGTAGAGCAGCCCCAAAATATCCCCAAGCCTGCAAGCCGCCTGCAAGTTGGACTGCCAAGCGAATTGCCCCCATTGGCATTCACATCCAGTGACCTACCAGTGAGAACACAGTGACAGAAGCTTGCCGGCCTGCCTATAGCTAAAGAGGTGGTTTCCATCCACGGCATCTGCTGCATTGTTAAGCAAAAGCATATGGAGAGGCATGTTTAGAGGGACTGGGTTATTTATATTCACAATGGAATGTCCCTATATTGGGGTCTTAACATAGCATAGGAAATCCTCTTGTGATGTTATGCCTCAAGTCCCATTTGTTCACATAGATGAGTGAAGAGTCATTTTTACTGAAAAAGTTATGCTCAAATTCAGAACACCATGATAAATTGGATCCATGGAAAAAAGTCTAAGCTATTTTGTGACAGCAGCACTTTCCACGTGTTTTATGTTAATATCCCATGCTGGCAAAGTACTTTGTCCTATTTTTTATATGATTTTTAAAAAGAAAAGTGCCCATTTTCTCTATAAGCTTTATAAAAAAGTCCTCTTTAGACCCTTCTTTCTAAGAAATTGGGTCAATGAAGGACAGTGAAAGATTACAAGCATTTTAAGAGGAAAGGGAGCATAACTATACAAATTAATGCCATGATCATTTTATTAATCTACTGTTGGTTACAGTAAATGTAGACTTGCAATAAATATATCTGACAGAAAAACACGCAACATTCACCTGAAACTTTATTATGGGTGTATTCATAATGTGTTTTTTCAATTACTGGAAAAGATACTGATACTTTTATTTTTTATGAGTGGTGATGAGCCTAAGCTATTGGTAATGAGCACATATTATGGCATTTTATCTATTTGTAATCCATGTTTTCATCATTATAACTACTTCATGCAACAAAATGTAGAGAAAACGTGATTGGAAGATACTGCTTCACTTGGTTCTTTTATTGTGGAAGTGGAATCCGGACTATATAAAAGCTCCTAAAGGTGGCTTTCTTCCTGAATAGCTTACTCTCTCATTTTCTCCACCTTAAACATTTTGAGTTTATCTGAGATATGAGTAAAAGAGGAAGAAGATATTCAAAAAACAATCCCCAAAGACAGGATGTACTTTTACACCTCTCTGCCTTTGCTATGTTCTCATTTTCATTTAGGGATAACCTTCTCTAATATATTCTATTCGTTGAAATCATCTTCATCCTTTAAGGCCATTTCTCTTTGGAATTACAATCTATTCTGTATGATAGTTATATGTATATACAACTATCTCCTCTAACTAGATTATAAACCCACAAAAGACAGGAATATATCAGAATCACCTGTGGGAGTTTAATGAATCTTTTGAGGTAATTCCCAAAAAGACATGGAGGACAGAGAATGCTTTGTGTACAAGGTGGAGTCATATTTATGTTTACTTGACCTTCCTTGGATTATAATCCTGATAAGGAAGTTTCTGCTAATTTGGTACTGTTTCTTATACCATTTTGTTCTTTAAAATTCCTGGTAATTAAGAATGTAGACTATGACATAAATGTGTTTGGAGTGCCATCAATTTAATTATTATCCTCTCTTTACCCTGGTCATTATGAAACAACAGGCAACATTTATTGAGCACTTGTACATAAAAAATACAGTCTCATTTAGTCTCAGAAAAAAAAAGTTATGGAATGTACATTATTATTATTTCCTTTCTTCAGATCCAGAACCTGAGGATTAAAAATGTAAAGAAAAAAAAAGTGGTAAAGGCAGGATTGGAATCCAGGTCTGACTCTAAAATTTCATACATCAAAATAGTGATTTAAAAAAATAATAATATTGAGGTTATTTCTAAAAATGTGCTCTCATAATAAAATGCAATTTAAATATTTAACTTAGCAACTTATAATTTACCAGATAACATAAGAAATACATATTTATCTAAAACAATAGAAGGCAAAAAAAAGTATAATGGGAAGCAGAGGATTATTTTGAATGGGTATATATCAAAGAAGACTTCTTCAAAGAGGTGGAGATTGTAAGGGGCAAATAATGGATAAAACTATGGTACTTTGAAATTGAGAAATGGAGCATTTCGGGGAACTGGAACATAAAGGCACACAGATGGAACACTATAAAACATGCATTTTTGAAAGTTCTTGGTTCTGCTTGCAGAAGTTTAGGGACTTAGCGGGATAGTTTGGTCTTGAACACCATCCTAAGGAATATGAATTGTATTCCATAGGTAATATGGAGTCACCAAGGTCAAGCTGTGCTTTAAAATAAATTGATGTGCTTTTAAAAAAATAAATTGATCTGACAGTTGTGTTAAATTGGGTTAACACAAGAGTGGCTGAAGGTGAGGAAATCATTTAATCCAACTCTCTAGGTAAAAATGAGAGTTTGAGTTGTAGAAGAGGACTAAACCTTGCAGAAATGAATTTGATAGGTTAAGGTACCTAGAAAGAGAGTCAATTCAAAGATAATGCCAGAGTTTTGAACTGAGTAACTGATAAATAAAATATTTGGCTTGAAAAGGAAATATTACATTTAGTTGGTATTTGTTGAATTTAAGGTGCCAACCAGACACTCAGGATTCTCTGGCCACTAATTGTTACTAAATCATTAGTAAGCAGCCAGGTTATTTGAGAAAAAAATAATCTGAAAATGCTCTGGGGAGAGATGATCATTGAAATTCAGGGAATAATTCAGTATTAATTTATAATAATATATCTTTTCCTTCTGTATCTTATTTCTATATTATCAGGTATTTAGAGTGTTCTAAAAACTATAACTTTTTTTTACAAGCTTTTTTTGTACAAGTTTTCCCTAATTTTAAACAGAAAAGAAGGAAATATATAGTCCATGTTTGTATATAAAACACAAATACAATTTACATTCATAATATTTTAAAAAAAGAAAACAAAGAGGAACCTAGTCCTGTGAACTACAGAGTTCAAAAAAACATATTGAAAATCACTTCTCGAGGCAATAGGCAAAAGCATGTTAATTGATAATTTACAGAATTCCCAGCATCAAACCACAAGTGGAAAACACTAGAGAAGCAACGTGTCCTTCCATATTAATTGGCTTCAGTCCTTTGAGCCCACTGCCTAATGAACAGATCAGGGTGAAACAGTGGACAGCTGGATATCAGAGAAGCATGTGATACAACTGCATGACACACGGATTGATTTTCAAGATCAAAAACATAGCTCAAGGGAAGAACTCTTGGAATGATGACAGATTGGCTTCAGTACAGCAAGCTAGTGTTAGCAGAGAGGGAACTTGGTGGCAGGTAGCTAATAAGCAGGGGCCAGACATTTGGTTTTCTCATGCACGTCCGTGAGTGTTGTATGCAGGATCTTTGGAGAGTTTAAGCTTTACTCATCATAGGAATTGAACTGAGGTAGAAACTGTTGCTAAGTGGAAGAAAATGTTTAAAATTATTCAGCTAGGAATAGGAATTCCAAAGGAGGCCCTCATAGTAGCCCAGTGGCTATTTGCCCCAGTCTCCAATGAGATACATACAGTATTTCAGTGTAAGCATTTTGGACTCTTTACAGCAATCTGACAAAATAACCTTGCCTATTGAACTTAATAATTTAAAATATGGAAGTTTTATTTTATATATCTTTTAATTTCATTTTTCCTATTAATTTGGTTTTATAGTATTTTGTTTAAAAATATTGATCTATTACAGTTTGGAAGTTATTTTTTTTTTTTAACTGGTTATTGGATTTGGGGCACTTGATTTGCGTTGGGATCACGTTTGAGATTTTGGAACAAGATGTTTTTTGGGAAAATTTTCATGATAACAAAATAACAAGCATGATGTATTTTGAGAATCTTATGAATGAGTGATTCTGATTCAGTAGGTATTAGGTGGGACCCAGGAATCTATTTTTCAAAGCTCTTCAGGTGACTTTTCTGATCATAAAGACTTAGGAAGAAAGAAAAATGAAGAAACAGAAAGAACGAAGAAGGGGAAAATAATAGGGCAAGCCAAGAAAATTTAAGGAAGAAGGGGAAGGAATGTAGGAAGATATACAAATATTCCTTGCTTTAAATGGGGTTATATCCCAATAAACCCATCATAATTTGAAAATATTTTTAAGTTGAAAGTTAGCCCATTGAATAAACCTAACCTACCTAATATCATAGCTTAGCCTAGCCTACCTTAAGTATGCTCAGAACACTTATCTTAGCCTACAATTGGACAAAACCATCTGGCAACACAGTCCACTAGAGAGTTGTTTGCCCTCATGACGGTGTAGCTGTGTTGCAGCCACTGCCCAGTATCACTAAAGAGTTTTGTACCACATATTGAACTCAAGAAAAGATCAAAATTCAAAGTGTGATTTCTGCTGAATGTGTACCACATTCATACCATAGCAAAGTAGAAAAATTATAAGTCAAACCACTGCAAGTTAGAAACTCTGTATATGTATGAATACAGCATATGGTGATTCCTTCAATGGAATCAAAATTTTGATTCACATAATTAAGGGCAAAGTCATAGACTGTGTCAGGAATCTTACAAAAACCTTGTCCCAACATTAGAGGAAGGGACTTGTGTTCGTTGCCATCAGGCAGGCAAAGCTGGGAGTCTGATATAACCTCCAGGTATGTTGCCTCTCACAGCCACTTCTGGGACCTGAAAACACTAACTCCCTGCTCAGGTTTTAGCCTCACTCCCATGCTCTTGTGCAGTGACAAGGCTCCTCTCCTCCTTTCTTTCTTCCCCACTCCTATGCTGCCCTCTTTCTCCCTGTCTCTCTTTTCTTATCATTTTTATCTGTTCCTATGCTCCCTTCAGCCATTCCCCCCCCTCAATCTTCTTACTCTTGCCACATCTTTTTCTTCTTCCCTTCTCTTTCTTCATGCTGCTTTCTTTCACTTCAGCAAATAGGTATGGGTACTTCCTCAGTGCAAGATATTGTGTAAAAGGTGGGGATAAAGGGACAAGTCAGGAGCCAATCTTGCCTTCAGTCTGTTAGGATGATGGTCCGGGTAAGAGATGCTTTGATAAGGCATTGAGCACTTCCTCCAGTGCCATCTCTCAGTGTATCACTTGCTTATTCCTGTTTTCTCCTTTCCCTTTCTTGCCAATCACAGGAGCAATCTTCAGATTCTTGCAAAGACCCACTTTAGATGATACAGGATACCAACATTTAGCCCTCAGTCTACTCTTTTATGTACAAAAATCCCCAACAGAACAGAGAGGTTTTTTTCTTTAGCATCTACCAGCTGAAGGCTTTCTCTTCTTGTTCCCTCATGGTACCCTAAACTGCCTCATGCCCTTGCCCTTACTGTAACCAAAGCAATGCTCAGTCCCACTCCTTTGCTTCTATCCCAGGGATAAGATCTTCACAACTTTGAAACTACTCTGACATATAGGCACTCATACTGTGCAAATATAAACCCACAGATTTGTATTTCTTCCTGTTTTGTTATCTATTGCTGTGTTAGAATTTAACCCCAATTTCAGCAGCTTCAAAAAACAAACATGCATTATTTCATACGGTTTCTGTAGGTCAGGAAGCAAAGAGCATCTTAACTGGCTGGTTCTGGCCTAGGGGCTCCCAGGAGACTGTAGTCAAGATGGCAGCTGGGGCTGCAGTCATCTGAGAGCTTGCCTGCAAATAAGGGCTTCATTTCCAAGATGGTGCAATTGTGTGACTGTTGGTTGGAGCCTCAGTTTATTGCAATTTGTTGACAAGGGGTCTTGGTACATGCCTATATGGACCTCTCATAAGGCTGTTTAAATGTCTTCACCACATGGTAGCCAGCTTCCCCCAGAGCAGAAGATTCAAAAGAAAAAAGCAATGAGGAAATCCTAGTGCTTTTTGTGAGCTGATATCGGAAGTTGTATACTATCACTCCCATTTTATTTAATTTATTAGATGTGAGTCACTAAATTCATTCACACTCGAAGGGAGAGAGATTAGGCTTTTCCACTTGAGGGAAGGAATAGCAACAATAAATAATGAGCAAATAGCATTTCAGTATACTTGACTCCTCCATATCATTATACTCTATATCTCAGTCACTACTAAACTGCTTAATCCAGTAGCTGCCTTCTTTTTAAATCTCTTGCTCAAAATTCATTCAGTTCATATGCAACTCTCGGATAAAAATCTCATTCATTTTTGAATAATTGAAAACCATTTCTTTTATGATCTCTTTATCTCTGATTTACAGTAGTCTCCCCCCTCCCATCTGCAGTTCCATTTTCCATAATTTCTGTTACCTGCAGTCAACAGTGGTCCAAAATATTAAATGGAAAATTCCAGAAATAAACAATTTGTAAGTTTTAAAATGTGCTCTCTTGTAAGTAGCATGATGAAATCTCACATCATTTGGCTTTGCCCCACTGAGAACATGAATCGTCTCTTTGTCCAGCATATCCACATGCCTTTCAGTCATTTGGTAACCATCTCAGTTATCAGATCAAAAAAGCATGATATGTATAGGGTTTGGTATTATCTGTGGTTTCAGGTACCCACTGAGGGTCTTAGAATGTATCTCTTATGGATAAAAGGGGACAACTCTAATTCCCCTTCAATAACTCTGTATCAACTTGACCAAAATCATCTCAGTGCTTCCACTTACTAAAAAACCATGACACCTTGCCCATTCTAGGTTTCTCATTAGCTAGTCAATGCTTTTCAAATCAATTGTATACAATTGCTTCTTAGAATCAAGCTTCTCCCCTAAAATAAGACTCCTATTTTCCTTTTCTCTCTCATGCCAAAAAAAGAATTGTGAGCCTCTGCTTCTGTATGTCTTAGCAGAAGCCATGATCAATCAACCTGAAGTTCAGACAAAACAGGCAGACTAGGAAGTACTGTTTTAAGTTTAAAGGAATCCCTTCTGACTGGACACTGAAAAAAAGAAGGGCCATATCTCTCCCTTTGACTGATGTATGCCTGGCACATAGGCATTCATAAACAATGTTTACTAACTATAGCAATAAATAAAGTGGAGTAGATAAGTGAACTGAATGAAACATCCTCTACAGAGTTCACCCTAAAAGATTGTCACTGACAAGTTTGATGCCTTCATTCCCCCACATTTCAGGCAACAATACTGCAACTTGTCTCCCTTATATGTTTTCCTCTAAGGGTCGATATCCATTTATTCATGTTCACGTATTCATTTATTCGTCATTCACTTTATAGCAGGTAAATGCAAATGACTGATATAGGAGTCATTTTATTCCTAATTAAAAAATAAATTCTCATCATTTTAATTGTGGCACCAGACAGAAATATATGTACAATATTACTGAACATGTTGGTTTTATGATGAAAATAGCATAAGTAGTCTGAAAACAAATTTCATCACTGAAACTCATACCACAGACTCACTCAGTAACATAGAGAAAATTAGATCCCCTGTGCCTTTTTCATTCTAACAAAAAAAATAAGTTTAATTCATTTGTTCAACAAAGATTTATTGTCTTCTAGGTGGATATCTAAGAATAAACAAAATAGACATGGTCACTGTCCTCCCAGGAAACTCAGCTTAGTTTTGTAGCAATACGCATATAATTATATCAATTCCCAACCAAATTAACATGTTGGGATTAAGAATAAAAAAGAAAGAAAATATGATCGAGTGAAAACATATATAGGAAACATGTTATCACCCTTTACAACTGACCTCTCAAGATGGAATATATTGACATAAAATTCGAAACCACTGCTTTTTGGGTGTGTAAAATCACTCAATGCACACCAGATGCTGATAGAGTACGCTGATAGTACTCTTTGTATTAGACACTCTAACTTGTTTTAATCTACTAAAAACTAGTCCCATACAACTTTCATTCATAGCAAAAATGGCAGGGTATTTAAAACAAAATTTTCTACATGATTAAATATTATCTGAAACAATTTGAAAGCAAAAATTAATTACTCTACAACCACAAAAGGCATTAGCAGGATTCAAATCTTGGTCACCTCATCTCAGAATCAGAAAAGGCCCTGGAAAGACTTAGATGTTATTCTCAGGAGTGATTGGTGGAGAGTTTGATAAAGGAGTTAGTTACAAGAGGAATGGGAAAGGTATACAAAAATATAAAGGAGCATGCTGTGTTCCAAAGCTGGGGGGTAGTGGCTATCATTACACCTTAGGCCTGCAGGGGTAAGGAGTAGGTATGGAGGCAGATAGAGCAGTGTGGGAAAGGCCATCTGACAGGCTATGACCTTTGGTTTAGGGAAGGGCCAGTACCCAGCAAACCTTCAGGGAGGCAGAGCAATAAGTCCCTCAACTTCACTGTCCTCCTTCAGAACTCATGCTGGCACTCCCTGTGGTATGAATGCAGCAGAAAACCAGGAGGGAAGGGAGGTGACAAAACTTACTACAGTCAGTCTTCTTAGGCACAGAGGTGAAAGGGGAAGTATGGAGAGTGGATCTGGAGAAGAAAGAAAAAGATCTCAGCAAAGCCAACTACTTTCACTCTTCAACATCCACTCTGATACTTTGCTCAGGCAAGAAGTTGGTCTCTCCAACTAAGTCGCATCAACTACTTACCATGACCATGTTCCCTACCTGAAACCTAAATTATAAGCCCCTCATCAGCTCTTTGTTTCCATGGAAAACAGTGGGAGAGGGAGTGAAGAAAGGGAGAAAGAAGCAAATAACTAACATGAAACAGAATTGCTGCAATCCTTGCTTCTATAACTGGTCACATGTCTATGTTAGTAATCATAGCTGCCACAATCCATTCTCTATCCCCCTTATTCTATGTCAGTACTTCAATTATATAGGATTGCTTAGATAGTGAGATGAGTCAAATTGTCATTACTGGGGAATATGAGTCCTTGATGATCTTCTCTTTATTGGGTATTCATGGCTTTCCATTGACCAGGACTATTGAGCAAGAAAATACTAAGAGATACACGAATAAGTCCTCTGGGTCCCAAATATAGTGCTTTTTGCCCTCGTCGAATAATGACTCCTTTCTGCCTGCCAATTCAGAGGCATGAAGAACTAGGAGGCAGACACATTTCTTCTACCAGAGAATGCAGCCATAGTTTTGGATAGTGGGCATATCATAAGACTGGTTATACTTCTTTGCTGCAAAATGTCCTCTGGTTGGAGGCAGCGCTGGGTGGGATACCATGATAAAGCAGAAATGTCAGTTAACAGTGGCAATGCTAGCCCAAGTTCTCTAGACAGGAAAGGCAAAACTGTTCCTGAAATTTGAGAATATTACTATGGAAACAAAGCACTGTTTTAGCTATGAGGAGAGAGATCAAATGTAATCAACTGGCTACCAAGTAGACAGATAAATTCTCCAGGAATTGTTCTCGTATGAAGGTTCAGTGTAGGCTCTCTCGGAAGGTTCAATATAGGCTCTCTTAGAGGGCAAGAATTCAACAGTGGTAGTCACAATATAAACCTTGGTAAGGGTATTTTGAATGCACAGGGCTTATCTTCTGATTGAAATGTGGTCTTATAAGACTGAAGAGATTAAAAGAAAAAGGTAAGAAACTACCTACCAAGTTTGGTTCAACTTAGGCTTTAAGAAAAATCTAATTTCTCTTCTAAAATTCAATACCCAGACACTTCAGGTTTTTCCAAGAATGAAGATGATGGATTCCTTATTCAGGGAAAGGCTATAGACAGAAAAATGTATGAAGATCAAGCAGGCTTTCCCCCATGAGGAGAATCTCTTTCAAATTTTGGAGGTTATGGGTTTTTATTAAAAGAGAGGATAAGTAGAAGATATTGCATACTGGGTTGGTCACCATCCTTTTGACTTCCCTTCCAGCATTGTTTCTATACTACAGAATTTCTCTATTCAAATCGAGGTTCATGGAGCAGGGATATTGACATCATCTGTGATCTTGTTGGCAATGTTCCCCAGACCAGAATCCAAATCAGAACCTGAATTTTAACAATATTTCCAAGCGATTTAGATACACATCAGATATTGAGAAGTACTGCTATAGACTCCTTTTCCCAGTATCTTTTGTCATGGAGTTCCTCATATGATTCAGCTCTGCCAAGCAGATACACCTGCATGTGTGCAAGACTTAGAGAAATGAAGTGAACAATCTCATACAGCTAAAGTAGTTTTCAAACCTTGGCCTGTATCAAAAACATACATCATTAGGCCTCATGCCCAGAGCATCTGATTCCATAGGTCTGGAGTGGGGCCTGAGAATTTGCAATTCTAGCAAGTTACCAGGTGATACTGACACTACTAGTTCTGGGACCACACTTTGAAAGCCCCTCTCGACCGCATAATGGCAGGGGTGTTTGGTTCTTCTGAGGCCAGCAGCAGTGACAGTACTTGCCCGATGCAACAGCCTCCTGATCATGGCAAAAGTACTGGGTTCTGAGGCCAATGGCAGCAGCAACTTCCTTAGCGAGCCAGTTTTCAGTGTGGTTCTGGGCATGGTTCCCAGAAGCTCAGCCTAGAGTCTGTACTTTTAACTTTCCCAATAATTCTGTGAACTATCATAAATCCCTTTCCAAGTAAACTTGTGAGGTCATATTCTGTTGCCTACAACCATGAACCCTGGCCAACGTGGTTCTTACACACACTGAACAAATAAGATTTAGAGACTATCTTTTTTATTCAGCCCACTTCACCTGCAAAGATCAACATATTGAAGGAACAAGACTTAGTCAAAGCCTTAGTCAAAAATAAAGAATATTTGTGAATAGTGGTCTCCTGTGTCATATATTTTAGAGTTCTAACAGAGTAACAGGTGATGCTCTGGGACAGCAGAAGAACGCTTAGCATCTGGCACTGTCAGGAGGACCTAACCTCAATACCTGAGTCATGGCTAAAACCTGCACTATGAAAATCTTAATTAACATGGTGATCCAAAAGATCACACTTTAAATATCCATTGAGAAGTAATCTCCACTGGGTCTCCAAACCAAATCATAAGTTAGCAATGAAAGGCCTGACTTTTGATCATGCATAAACGTATACTTAATCTTTTGCAGCTATTGGAGTTACTTATATTTACTAAGTGATTCACCTCTTAGAAGCAGGGCTAGCTACTGAGTTATGATGATACTATTGTTGAGTGCTGGCTCCTTAAATACAACCAACACAACCTGTTGATAAGGCAAAGCTGAATGTGTTGCTTATACTATAAGGGAGCCCGCCCGTTCCCCTCAACAGTGCTTTGGCAGTGTCTTGCAAAGACATGTTTGAAATGTACTGGGAACTGAAATTTTGATGTAAGGTGGGTCTTTCAATTTGGAGGCTAGGGGTAGGAATACGAGGGGTGTTAAGGATTAGGTAAGGATCATGAAGCAATATGGCAAGGATTTTTTAAGTTAAATGTTCAAAAAATTTGAGGACACAAATTCTGTTGATGCTTTCCATTGAAGTGTTAAAGCCATTAGCCTGGACAAGAGTTTCAGAGAATAATAAATTTGCATCAATGAACACAGTAAGTTGTGGAGGAGTAAGTAGTCTTAGTTTTCAGTGTCTAAGCTTTGTGAGGAAGAAGGTCCATTATTTTGGTGCTCACATCCTACCAGAAAGTGAAATCTTCCTGGAAAGGAAACTTCTATCTAGACTCAGTAAATGTTTGTTGATTGACTTGCTGGCGGATGTATAAGTTCACAATGGGTTTGCCTGCAGAATCATAGAAGGATCCAGTTGGAACCAAGTTTTATCAAGTGTTTTCTTATATGGCAAAGAATTTTCTAAATATAATATAAAGCCAACAGACAGGGAGGATTCTGGTGGTCACAGGGAAAGTATGTTGCTACAGTGTAGATCATACAATTTCAGTCTGTAAGATGGAAACCGTTTAGAGGGTCCCTGAGTGGCAGACAACCAAAGCCTGTGACAGGATCATGATCTGTCTTGGTTAAAGTCAGATCAATATGGAGTGAATATCATCTCTAAAGATGCCACATCTTGGCATATGTTTATAATTTGTATTAACCCCAAGAGAAGTCAGAGAGGGAAACCCTTGAATTTGACTTAATTTAAATTCAAAATCATTGAGAAACCACTAAATCTACAAGTAGCTAAATGAAGTTTTCTGCTTTAAGTGGAAAAGGGGTTTGAGAGTAAAATTAAGTCTAGTTATAGAAAGATAAAGAAAGTAATATTTTTGCATCTCTGTGACTCATGCAATTTGTACATTGCTACACAAACATATATTTTTCCTCTCCAATAAAAGAATTAAGCTCCAAAAATTCCTGTGCGGGGATAATTTACATTTCAAAAAAAAAAAAAGCTTTTAAAAGAAAGATAAAGCCTGGGCCACCAAGGTTGTGAATGAAGCTATGAAAGTTATTATAAATATACTTTTTTTCTTTCTTGAAAGCCAAACAATGAAGATAGCATACTAAAATCTCTTCCCAGCATTTTCAACAACATACCTGTATGTTTGTTTTGCTTTGTGGCAGATAATATGACTCTGCTCCACCTTATACATATTGTACTCCACATAAAAGTTAGATGCCTTTCTGAGGGAGGAGAATGACTCCTTGACTCCAGTCTCCTAGATCACACAGTGACCCCAGGTAAGTACACTAACCTGGTTGGGGAAAAAAATCCTAGTCAGGTTTTATATAAGAACTGGACATACCAAAAAGGTATCTCTGAGGCCTTCTTTCTACCCACCCATAGAACATTATCTCTGCTCACAACAATTTTGTGCTAGAATACATGCACCTCTCCTTCCTCCAACCAATGGGATGCAATGTTAACTTTGCCTCAGCCGCCGTAATTTTTCCCAAAGCTACATTTTAAAATCTCTCCTGCTCTGCCACCTGCTTTACTTCTTTTTTACTTTTTCAAATTCCCAACTCCTTACTCCCTTTTTCACATTATCCCCAACAGGTGTGCATCTAATCAAAGTAAGATTTTTCTGATTGTGGAAAAGTATACAAAAGTAAATCCGCATAGGTACAATTTCATGAAAGAGAAATTGCATTTGGTAAGGGCCTTTTTATAAATGCAATTATGTGTGAAGAGTGCTGCAGTAGTGCTATGGACAAAGTGCTGGAGAAGCCCTTGAAATAACTTTTAGGCTTAAGCACCAAGCAGCTGGAGTCAAGAGGAATTTGTTGTGGGAGAAATTCGTACCAGGAGAATTCACATTTCCAAATAATAAGTCTTTAAGGAAAACATAAAATTGGACAACTGAGGTTGTGAGTGAAACTATGGAAGTTATTACAACTAACTTTCCGTAGAGACTGGCTCTGTGCCCATAAATCTGCTGATAAGAAAACCACAGTCAGATTAACATGTTTCATTTATTGATTCATTTATTCAACAAATATTATTAAGAACTTAATACATTCTTACTTCTGTGTTGAGGACTGGCAGTACGAAAGCAAGCAAATATACACCCTGGCCCCACATTCATGATCCTTAGAGTCCGACTTTCCCATGCAACCGCTGACTTTTGCCAATAGAAAGCAGCAGTTCCCCGGGGAGAAAAAAAATACTTTGGCATTCTTCAATTTACTGTACTTTTAAAATTAAATAATCGAATGTAAAATAGGATCACATTTTTGTTCTCATGATCACTCAACATTTTGCTATTTCATAATTGCTTTCTTAATACTTTTTTGCTTATACCTTAAAATTGAATCTTTAGTATTTGTCCTTTCAGAAAGTTAGATACTATGAAATATCATTAGACTGCATTCCTTCCACCAGTAAAATCTAAAGTCATAGGAAGGTCACAATCATCCCATATCTGTAGGATTCATGATCTACTCCACCCATGACGTAGAGGAAACCATAGTTGGTCGTCTTTGGAACTGGTTCACTCATTGATTCATGCATTCAAGAATTCATTTCAACAAATGTCTGATGAGCAATTACCACATGCCCAGCATTGAACTGAACCATGAGGATACATCAGATAATAAGTCATAGGTCCTGCCAAATAACTGCTGCCACTACAATTTAATTATAATAATAATTCAATATCAGCTTTGCAAAGTATGAACAAATTACATTTGGAGAAAAGATTTACCAGTCTTGCCAGAGTACATTGATAGAGATTTCACAGAAGAGATATTTGATCTAATTCTGCATTGTATTTTGCCCTAAAATATGATGTGTCTTAAAACAGGACATTATGGAATGTGTAGCTTCCATATTCTAAAGCATTATGTTTTCTTGATAGTCTATTTAGTTCTACATTTCCTTTGAAGTAAGCACCCCATCACCAATAAGGTATGTTAATTAATTTGACTTGCTTGTTGTGAAGCACATTTTAAACTTCCTCAATTTTTCCTAAAGAATGAGCAACCCTTAGGTGTCATCAATGGACTGAACTGTTCTAAGTAATGCTTTGTTGCAAATAGCTTCTTGACTTTTGCATAAAGTTAACCAAGATAGATCTTACAATACTATTTCATGGTGCCCAGAGTGTCGATGATGTTTTCTAATAGGATACACTTCTGAAAATAAGTTACATGAAAGTATAGCCAATAGTTTCTCTGCTAATAAGCTGTTATTATAGCATTGCCCTAAATCTTCTAGATAAACAGTTGTGGTACTAGTTAATATGTGGAACAGAAAATCAGTCATAACCCCAGTACTCAACATATAACCTTTGTAACTTAGCTTGAAGATTCAGAACAACATTGAAGAAATGAGGTATATAACTTTGGAGGAATAGACTGTGCAATTCTAAATCCTGAGCCTTCTAGAAGGATAGTTCTTTCTGGGAGAGTGACAGTAGTAAATTGTCTGTTTTAGCCCCATGATATGATTTCACAAATATCCTGAAAATTTGAATGCATCTGGCGGGCAGGTACTCCAAATGTCCTGAGCAACAGGGAATGGCCAAGAGGAAAGAAAATCACAATGAGAATGGTCAAGGGAGGTTCCTAAAAATCTTGCTCATATAGTCAGATGGTCTTATTGGCAGTGAGTCGCCACTGTGGAAACCTGAAGTCCATTGAAGCTTGCCCCATCAAAGGGCAACATGCCTCTTCATTGCCTTTAACTGTATTATAAGTTATAGCCTTTATGTATAAAGGACTTACATTATTTTCTTCTGTCCACTAGCATTTCTCCATGGATTCCCATCAGCCTGTGACAATTACACAGGCTATTATATGTTGTGTTAAAGAAATACAGCTGATCTTGCTTTAAAATCATTTTATACCATTAACTTCCAATGCAGCCATTCTCTGCATGTGACCCAGTAAAAGTAAGAGTTAAAAACAAAATAATAAAATAAAATATAGTGCCACCACTTCTCTATTATACAGTATCTTGCGTGATCAGAGTGCTGTTTCCGTAACACATCCTTGTACCCTACAATCTTTCTAAATCCTTTCCATGAAAGCAACTCACAGAAAATAATTGGGAAAAAAGGAGGGTGAAAATGTCAATGCTCATTGTACCTTAGAAAGTCTGATCCCCAGAAGTAAAGGGTTACACACAGACAAAAAGAACTCTGAAAATAGTACATGCTGAAAATAAAATGTTTCTTTTTCTCCAGTCATTTGGCCACCTCTGATGGTAAAGGATGCTGGAGACCACAATCTAACTGATGAAGAAGGGTACAGGTTTTGGTAAACAGCTAATACTCTCTGCCTCAGGACAGCCCTACCAATGTAATTTCAGACAGATATAAGAATTTGCTCAGAAACTAGTATATCATCCTACCCTCCTGCTATAGATCTATGAAAGGAATGTGTTCATTGTTCAAGACAATGGTGAATGCAACCAGCCCTTGGACCACCTGGGTTAGTATCAAGCTTAAAGTGTCAGAGCAGTATGCTCAAGCCAGTCAGGCTCAGAGCCTTCTTTCTACAACAAAAAGTTGGTAAAATCCCTCTTATTACTCTGAAATTAAATTCATACCTAATATATTTATACAAATAATTTCCAAAACTATTAACATAATGCCTTAACTGTAATTTAAAGTAAAAAGAATAAGAAGATAATGTATAATGAAATGTGTTTTTATATGAAAACGTTCAGGTATAACAAGAAGCCATATGAAATAGTCAGATGTTTGTGTCTATACTTAGAATCAGCATGAATGTGACAACTACAAATGGAGTCAGGTACAGGTGTGTTGCATTGGCAACTCAAATACCACAAATGGCGTTGCCATTGGTGATGTGATTTTCTGAAACGGTGAGCAACTCTTGATAGTTTCTAACAAAACAAATTACAATCTTCCCTCAATTTACAATGTAGTCGCATTCCTAGAAATGGCGGTGTATATTAGAACCATTGAAACATATTTTATATTTAGATGTAAAATGAAATTGCATATTAGGTTCAAATAATCATAAATAGATTTCACACCCTCATTAATGCCTGCCAGTGTATTTGAAAATCATGCAGAACTGTGCTTCCTCTCCTGGGGCCATTCTGCACATGACAGGAAATGTGCACACACAGTTGACACACACACACACCTGTTAGTAAAGCCACTAAACATCATAACAAGCAAAGATGCACCCCCATATTACAAAAATACCTCCAGGGTGTGGTACTGCCCTGTTAAGAACCACCAAAATAGGAAGACAAATGTGGATGGTGTACAGAGGGCAGAGAAGAAAGTGGTGGGAAATGAGTCAGAGTGGTAGGGAGGAACCAGTTGTTGTTGCTGTTACTGTTGTTGTTGTTGTTGTTGTTGTTGTTGTTGTTAATGTTATGGGAAATCATCAGATGATTTTAAGAAAGAAGTAACATAATTTAACTTACGCTTTTAAAATATCACTTGGATTATCATGGAAAGAAAAGATTATAAGGGTACAGGAGTGGAAAAATAGACCAGCTAGGAAACTATTGCAGGTAGATTGGGGAAAGATGATAATGCCTTGTATTAGAGTGGTAGAGATAAATATGGGGAAACTGATATATTCAGGATTTACTTTTGAGACAGACACAAGAGAACTCGCTCATAACGTCAGAGGTGGGATGTGAAGGAAAGAGAAATCAAGAATGGCTCATAGGTTTTTGTTTGAGCAACTAGGTAATGATGGACATTTTCTGAAATGAAAAAGATTCATAAACGAAGAGGTTTTGTTGTGGGCATGTTAAGATGCCTGCTAGACATGCAAGTGTAAATGACAAGTAGAGTAAATGGCAACATACCTGGGTATGGAGGTTAATGAAGTAGCCAAGAGGAATGAGTTGAATTAGGGAGAGTATACAGGTGGACTGAACTTTGGCACAATCACAGATGACACTGGTAAATGAGCTATTAAAGGAAACAGAAAGAGTAACCAATGAGGTAGGAAAATGTGGTGTTACTACAACCAAGAGAAGAATACGTTATTTAAGGAGGCAAACTTTTGTTTATTACGCTTGAAAGGTTGATTAAGATGAGAGTAATGCCCATTGGCTTTGGCATCATATTACTGATGTTTCTTTTTTTTTTTGACTGTTTAAAATTTTTTTTAAATTATCTTATTTTTAAAATGTGGGGCACAAATGAGGGTCAGGTATAAACGTGGTCATCATACAGGTAAAGTGTGGATTCCCTTATTGATGTCATGTGCCCCCACTCCCACCCCAGCAGTGTCCCACTACTGCCAATACCTGTCTTATGGTATTATGATAAATGTTCAAGGTCCACTTACGAGTGAGTATATGTGGGTCTCAGATATTTGTTTCTTTGATAAATCACTGAGTATTATAGACTCTAATTCCATCCACTTTGTTGCAAAGTTCATAATTTTGTTTTTCTTTATGACTGCATAATATTCCATTGTGTAAATGTATCAGTCTACTTTTGGTGGGCAGCAAGGTTCTATGTTTTTACTATTGTGAATAATGCTGCAATAAACATGTGTGTGCAGGTATCTTTATTATAGAGTGATTTGAGTTCCTCTGGGTATATTCCCAGAAGGAGGATTGCTGGGTCGTATGGAAGATCAATTTTCAGATTTTTTTAGAAATCTCCACACTGTTTTCCACAGAGGCTGTACTAGTTTACATTCCCACCAACAATGTAAAAGTGTTCCCTTTTCCTCACATCCTCTCCAACATCTGGTTGGTTTTTGAGATATTGATGATGGTCATCCTGACTGGAGTTAAGTAGTATCTCAGTGTGATTTTAATTTGCATTTCTTTGATGATTAGTGAAGCTGAGCATTTTTTCATACATCTGTAGGCTGCTTGTATGTCTTCTTCTGAGAAGTGTCTATTCATAACTTTTGCTCATTTTTAAAATAGAGTTGTTTGTTTTTTTTTCCTTTCAGCATATTTGAGTTCCTTGTAGATCCTAGATGTTAGACAGATAAACAGTTGGCAAATATTTTTTCCCATTCCAAGGGCTGTCTCCCCACTCTCTTGTTGGTTTCTTTTGCTTTGCAGAAACTTTTCAGTTTGATGAGGTTCCATTTGTCTATCTTATCTTTCATGGCATTCGCTTTTGGAGAGTTAATCAGGACTTGGTTGCCTATTCCAATTTCCATAAGGGTGTTTCCTATATTTTCTTCTAGGATTCATACAGTTTGCGGTTTTATATTTAGGTCCTTGATCCATTTAGAGTTGATTTTTCTGTATGGTGATAGGTAGGGATCTTGTTTCAGTCTTCTGCATGTAGTCAGCCAATTTTCCCACCACCATTTACTCAATAAGTTCTCCTCTCCCCGTTGGTAGTTGGTGGAGCCTTTGTTGAAGAATTGAGGTTTTTCTTCCAGAATCTCTATCCTGTTCTATTGGTCTATATGCCCGTTCTGGTACCAATACCAAGCTGTTTTGATTAATGTAGCATTAAAATAGAGTTGAAGTCTGGAAGTGTGATAACTCCTGCTTTATTTCTTTTGCTAAGGATTGTTTTGGTTATTTGTGGTCTTTTATATTTCTATATGAATTTCTGTATTGTCATTTCCAAGTCTGAGAAGAATGATGTTAGTAATTTAATAGGTATTGCATAAATCTGTAGATTGCCTTTGGTAGGATGAACATCTTAACAATATTAATTCTTCCAATCCATGAGCATGGAATATTTTTCCATTTGTTTGTGTCTTCTTGGATTTCTTTGAGCAATGGTTTGTCGTTTTTATTGTAAAGGTCTTTCACTTCTTTGGTTAGGAAGATGCTAAGGTATTTCATTTTTTTGTGGCTATTGTGAATGGAATTGTGCTTTTTATTGGGGTTTCTATCTGTTAATTGTTGGTGCATAGGAATGCCACTGTCTTTTGCACATTTATTTTATACCCTGAGACTTTGCCAAAGTCATTTATAGTGCAAGGAGGTTTTTGACAGATTCTCTTGGGTTTTCAAGGTATAGGATCATGTCATCTGCAAAGATGGATAACTTAACTTCCTTTTTTCCTATTTTTGGATACCCTTGGTTTCCTTCTCTTGTCTAATTGTTCTAGTTAGAACTTCCAATACAATGTTGAACAGGAGAGGTAAAAGTGGGCAGGCTTGTCTTGTTCTGGTTTTCAGGGAAAATGCTTCCAATTTCACTCCATTTAGCAGTATGTTGGCTGTTGGTTTATCATAGATGGCTCTTACTATTTTTAGATATGTTCCATCTATGCCTAGGTGTTCTAGGGTTTTTATGAAAAAGGGATGCTGAATTTTATCAAAAACTTTTTCTGTATCTAATGATATAATCATATGATTCTTGTTTTTATATCTGTTGATGTATTTAATTATGATTATGGTCTTGCAGATATTGAACCAGCCCTGCACCCTGGGGGTGAAGTCTACTTGGTCATGGTGGATGATTTTTGAAATGTGTTGTTGGATCCGGTTTGCTAGAATCTTGTTGAGAACTTTTGCTTCTATGTTCATCAAGAATAATGTCCTGTAGTTTTCTTTCTTTGTTGAATCTTTAACCTGGTTTGAATATCAATATGATGTACCTTCATAAAATGATTTGGGTAGAGTTCCATCTTTCTTGATTGCCTGGAATATTTTCAGTAGGATTGGTATCAGGTCCTCCTTGTATGTTTTGTAGAATTCTTCTGGGAAACCATTTGGTCCAGGGCTTTTCTTGTGTCTGTGTGTGGGTAGTTTTCTTATGACAAAGTAAATTTCTGGGTTGTTATTGGTCTATTTAAGATCTCAATTTCTTCTTGTTTCCACCTTGGGAGGTTGTGTGCTGTCAGAAAGTCCTCCTTCACTTAGGTTTTTGAGTTTGTTTTCATACAAGTGCACATAGTAATCTCTAATAATAATTTGTATTTCTTTGGGGTCAGTTATGACTTCATCTTTTGCATTTCTGGTTGTGTTTATTTGGGCTTTTTCTCTCTTTTTCTTGGTCAGTCTTCTTAAGGGTCCATCATTCTTGTTTGTCCTTTCAAATAAACAGCTTCTTTAAAAAAGTTTTTTTCCGATATTTTTGTCTTCTATGTCCCATATTTGGGTTTTTGTTTTGGTAATCTGGATTCTTCTGCTGAAGTTAGGGTTTTGGTGGTCTTGTTTTTCCAGAGATCTCAGGTGACTTGTGAGACTATTAACTTGTAATCTTACCATTTTCTTCATATGTGTTTGTAGAGATATGAATTCCCCTCTAAGTACTGTTTTCATGGCATCCCAGAGGTTTTGGTAAGATGTTTCTTCATTTTCATTTGGTTCCAGGAATCTTTTAATTTCTTCTTTGATTTCCAGGTTGATCCGGGAGTTGTTCAGCATCATATTGTTCAGTGTCCATGTCTTTGTATGTTTTGGGGAACTCTTGTTGGTGTTGATATTTATTTTTATTACACCGTGGTCTGAGAAGGTACATGACATTATTTCAGTCTTATGAAATTTATTTATATTTGATTTATGGCCGAGGATGTGGTGGATTTTGGAGTATGTTCCATGAGGTGATGAGTAGAATGTATAATCCAAGGTTATTGAGTGGAGTGTTCTGTAGGTATCTATTAGGTCCATTTGGTCAAGCAACGGGTTGAGATTCTGGAACTCCTTATTGATTTGTTGCCTCAATATCTATCTAGGGTAGATAGTGGGGTATTAAAGTCTCCAGCTATGATAGTGGTAGAGTCAATATCTTTTTTAAGTTTACTTAGTAGCTGCTTTGTAAAAGCTGGTGCTCCTGTGTTTGGTGCATATGTGTTTAGGATGGATATTTCTTGTTGATGAATTGAAACTTTTATCATTATGTGTTGTCCTTCTGTATCTTTTTTTAATTTTTGATAACTTAAAGGTTATTTTGTCTGATATTAAGATTGTGACTCCTTTTTTCCTTTGTGTTCCGTTCTCCTGGTTAATTCTGTTTTCCATTCTCTAACTTTGAATCTGCATGTGTCCCTTCTGGTGAGATGGAGCATGTCAACTGCAAGACATGATCCATGATCCTGAAGACAGTATATTGTTGCATCATGATTCTTTATCCAGTTTCCCATTCTATTCCTTTTCAGTGGTGCATTTAGTTCATTTACATTCATGCTGATTATTGAGATGTGAGAGCTTATTCCTGTCATGAAGCTTATTATTTATTTCATTTATTGTATTCTTTATAGTTTGCATCTCAGCCATTAGTTCGTTCATGTTTTCATCTTGCTTTACTTTGTTCTTGTTCATCTTCTCCATTCACTCCTTGATCTCTGTATTTGTAGTCTGAGACCAGTCAATCAGGGTGCTCTTCATTGTTTGAGTTCCAAAGTCTGTATACTCATGGACTATCCTCTTTGGACTTTGTGTGGTGCCTGTGGTTCTTCTTTGGTTTTTCTTCATTTGGGGTGGGTTTTTCTTTTTTCTTTACTTCTATGCTCAGTGAGAAAGAGAGTAGTTTCACTTCTTTTTGCTAAAATTCTCCCTTGAATAAAGTGGTCTAGTTTGATTTTTGGAGCCGGGCTGGAGCAGGGGAGCTATGTCACTCCCTTGCAGATTTGAGATTTGAATGAGGTGTGTTAGGGGCTGCTAAGATTCAAAAGCTATCTGACAATCACAATCACAATGTTTGCTGATTGGTGGTATGTGGGCCCCCAGGGGTCTACTTCCCACCACCTTACAGTATGTCCATACAATGGGAGCATATGTATTGCTCCTGGGTACAAAATAATATGAAGGAAGGGAAAGGAGTTGATAAAGAGAGAATGTGGAAGGAATGACAATGGAAAAACAAAGGAGAGAAGGAAAAAGATACAAACCAGCAAACAGGAAGACAAACAAAGAGAGGGAGAAAGAGAAAGAGGGAGAGAAAACCAAACCAAACAGTAACAAAAACAAAACAAAATGAAAAAAAAAAAAACAAAGAAAAAAGAAAACGCCAAACAGCACATAAACAAACAAACAAAATCTCCAAGGAAACTAAAACTGATAATATGAGGAAATTTTCACATTCATATATAGCCTTATTGGACAGAAAGATGAAGGAGAAGGGGTAAAACAGAACAAAATGCCGACTCCCAACAAGCTATATTAAAAAAAATAGGTACAGTCACACAGATACAAAAAATCCAAAACAACAACAAAAAAAACCCCTCAAAACAACCACCACCAAAAAAAAAAAAAAAAAAAATTTAATTATTGGGCACCCTCTTTTGGCAGTTTCAAGACTTCAGGTTTCTTGTAGGAGTGACCCAAGCACTGCTTCTCTTAGCTGGCATCAAAGGAGAGGGGTTTTGGAGGGGAGGAGCTTCCAACTTTTAAATCTGTCCCCCGTTCACCCCTTGCAGTTGTGGAGAGGCTGGAAGGTTTCCCTGGCTGACCCACCTATGTTTAGATTTCTCTGTGTGCTGATCCTAAGGTTGCCTACCTGAGTCACACGTCTCACAAATCACTGGGGAAAGGCTGTAGGGTCACTTTAAAACTCACCACTACTCATCTGCTGTGAGCAGAGAATGGGTTCTTTGGTTGCAGTGCGGACCGCAAATGTTTCAAATCTAATTTCGTGTTTACCCCATGGAGTTGGGGGAAGGCTGCAAACTGCCCCCAACTGATCCGCTTATGCTCAGGTCTCTCTGTGTATGTTGCCCAGAAAGCTGCCCGCCTGAGTCACATGTCTCACGGAACACTGGAAGAAAGGGTTCTGGGTCACTTTCAAACTCACCGCCATTTTGCTAGGATGTGGGGCTGGGTTCTTCAGCAGGGCTGCCACCACAGACCGCAAATGCTTCAGCTGGGGGATGGGGCATCTGGGTCTCCCCGGCTGGGACTCTGGTCGGGATACTCTGGTATATTTTCTCACAGTTTGTATTGCTGATGTCTGACCTGGGACGAAAGCTGCAGCGGCAGGCAGCACCTGTTACAGGTGATTTTCACCATTTTAATCCTTTTGCTTTTCCTTCCGGGTGGTGCTGTAGAGATGGCACCTGCCTCTGAGCCGAAGAGCACGCTGAGGTCCGAGCAGTTGCACAGGGCAGCTGCCTAAGCAGGAGATCTCAGTCTTCTCCTTTCCATGTCTCCACTCAATAGACATTTACACAACTTTTGCTGACGCCCTAGGGTGAATACTGGTCTCTTTGCCTGTTCATTCATGTGGAGACTCTTGGAATCTTGGAATCCATCTTGGAATCCGGTCCCTTCAGTCACTGGTGAGTTTCTTAAGTGCGGTTTCAGTGTGTTGCTAAGGGCAGAAACCAAATTGAACTGGATTTTAACCAGAAAGCAGGGGTAACGAAATAGAAACTGCAGCTATCCACAACTCTTTTAAAAAGTTGTGATGTGAAACAGTGATGGTAAATAGGGCAGCAACTAGAGGGAAATATAGCTTTTTTTTAGGTGGGAGATATTTGCAAAAGTTTGTGTGCTGGTTGGAAATAATCAATGAAGTGATGGTTATTGAAATAGAGCAAGATCCATAAAGTACTGAAAATAAGAACTTAATCAAAATCTGAATCTAGTAGGGTCCAAAAGGTGGGAAAAGTGTATTAGATGCTGTTGGTGCTATGCCCACATCCTCCTTGCCCTCATCTCCATAGGCTGAAGGCTGATTACTGGGGAATACTGGTAGCTTTGCTGAAACGCTTTTTTTTTGAACCCAGGAACTAGGTTGGACTACATGTAAGGCAAACTGAAAATATAAAAATTAATGCCCCCCCCAAGCAATCTTCAACCAATGATGAGTGAGGAATTGGTAGATAAATACACCAACTTCTCCCCTGTTAGGATAATGCTGAGGTATGTTCTATACCATCTTCCAGAAATTCCCCAGCAGGATTAAGTTCCAGGTACCTACAATGATAACGTTCCTTAAATACACATTTTTAAAATTAATTTTTATTATAAAGATGTGGGGTACAATTCAGGGTTAGGTATGCAAACATCGATCATGTAGGTATCCTTGTTGATGAGATATGCCCCTCCCTCCCTTAGCAGTTTCCTTCAACTGCCAATCCCACCCCTCCCCTGACAGTTTCCCACTACTGCCAATAGCTTTCTTATAGCATTATAATTGTTCAAGGTCCTCTTATGAGTGAGAACATATGGAACTCTGTTCTTTGTTTCTGTGATAAATCACTGAGTATGATCAACTGTAAATTCATTCAGGTAGGCAGGGCATGGTGGCTCACGCCTATAATCCTAGCACTTTAGGAGGCTGAGATGAGAAGATTGCCTGAGCCCACAGGTTCGAGACCAGCCTGGGCAGCTTGACGAGACCTCATCTCTACAACAAGGCATGTTGATACATGCCTATAGTCCCAGCTACTTGGAAAGCTGAAGTGAAAGAATCGCCTGAGCCCAGCAGGTTGAGGCTGCAGTGGCCGTGAGTGTACAACAGCACTCCAGCCTGGGTAACAGAGTGAGACTTCAACTCAATAAATAAATAAATAAATAAATAAATAAATAAATAAATAAAAATCCATCCAGGTTGCTGCAAAGTCCATATATTTGTCCTTCTTTATGGATGCGTAATATTCCATTGTGTATATATACCACATTTTTTTAATCCAGTCCAGCTTCAATGGGCAACATGGTTGGTTCCATATTTTTGCTATTGTGAATAGAGCTGCAACAAACATATGTGTGCAGGTATCTTCTTTGTAGAATAATTTGAGTTCCTCAGGGCATATGCCCAACAGGGGAATTGCTGGGTCATATGGAAGGTGAATTTCTAGTTCTTTCAGAAATGACCACACTGTTTTCCAGAGAGGTTGTACCAGTTTGCATTCCCACCAGCAGTGCAGAAGTATTCCTTTTTCTCCACATCCTTGCCAGCATCTGTTGTTGTTTGTTTTATTAATTATGGCCATTCTTACAGGAGTTAGGTGGTATCTCAATGTGGTTTTGATTTGCATTTCTCTGATGATGAGAGAAGCTGAGCACTTTTTCATGTGTCTGTTGGTTGCCCGTAGATCTTCTTCTGAGAAGTGTCTATTCATGTCTTTCGCCCACTTTTTAAAGGGGCTGTTTTTTTTTCCCCTTCAGTGCATTTGAGTTCCTTGTAGATCCTAGATGTTAGGCCTTTGTCAGATATACAGTTGGCAAATATTTTTTCCCATTCTGTGGACTGTCTCCCTGCTCTCTTGATGGTTTCTTTGGCTTTGCAGAAGCTTGTTAATTTGATGAGGTCCCACTTGTCTATCTTATTTCTTAAGGTATTGGCCTTTAGGGTTCTGAATAGGAATTGGTTCCCAGTTCCAATTTCCATAAGGGTGTCTCCTGCATTTTCTAAGGTTCTTATACTTTGAGGTTTTACGTTTAGGTCTTTGATCCATTTTGAGTTAATTTTTGTGTATGGTGATAGGTAGGAGTCCTGTTTCAATCTTCTGCATGTGGTCAGCCAGTTTTCCCAGCACTGTTTATTGACTAGGTTCTCCTCTCCCCAGTGGTTGTTGTTGGAGACTTTGTCAAAGATGACTTGGTTGAGGAATTGAGGCTTTGCTTCCAGAATCTCTATCCTGTTCCATTGGTCTGTGTGTCTGTTTTTGTACCAATACCAGGCTGTTTTGATTACTGTAGCCTTGTAGTAAAGTTTGAAGCCTGGAAGTGTAAATACACATTTTATTGACTTCCTTCTCATCTCTTATCTTCTTGACATATGTATATATGTCAAAAATATTATATGTAATGTGGGAGGGAAAGACATATATATATATATATATATAGTGTGTGAGAAAGATATTGCTTGATCCAGATTTCAGATAATGTCATGAAGACTTGATGTATCTCATTTCAGCTGTTACCTTTGGTGTCAGCCAAAAAGTGACAAGTTTGGACAACAGTTCCAGTCCTCTCAACCTCAAAAGTCATAGAAAAGAATCAGTTGAGTGTACTTCCTTGATAGTACAAACAAAAATGCCAGAATTGAAACTTGTTGGGTCTGATGGGCTAATGAGACATATGCCCATTTATGCAGCAATTACTTTAGTCATTGGGATGAGATGTGCTGATTTCTTCAACACTAGTAGCCCAGGTTGACCCCAGACTCTCAACCACAGACGGGAGGGTGTCAACATCGATCAGTAGATTCTTCTGTGTGGATACCTATTGGTGAGGTCGGTACATTCTGGTTTCCCTCACTTCCACATCAAATCAGTTAATTAATTCTGTTGTCTCTCTATATTAGACATTTGTCCCTTACTCTCTCCCTTACTCTCCAACCCAATGCCTATACCCTAGTGGAAACCATTGGCATCTATCACATGGATTAGTCAGTAGCCTCCTAACTAGTTGAGACGCATCCTTTCTTACCAACCCTCTTTCATTCTTTATAAAACACCCAGAGACTTCTTTATAAACATAAAATTGATTATGTAACTTCCTTGTTTAAATCTCTTTAGTGCTTCCCGTTGTTCATAAGATAAAGACAGAATCTTTATAATTGCTAGTTTATATCCTAACTACTTCTCTCCTACATTTTATGCTACTTAATTTTCTATGCTCTCACTATGTTGGATTTCTTTTGGCTCCTTGAACATACTCTACTGTTTTCTGCCACACAGCATTTGCACAGGTCATATTATCTGTTTAGAAATTCTTTATACTTTTAGAAATTATTTCTGTTTAGAAATTATTTCTCAGTCCCAGCTCCTCATCTTTCACCAGCTAATT
The DNA here is from genome assembly GCA_963574415.1 of Tarsius wallacei. NCBI lineage: Eukaryota > Metazoa > Chordata > Mammalia > Primates > Tarsiidae > Tarsius > Tarsius wallacei. Next base: position 30,869 of record CAUYQG010117415.1, read on the forward strand.
GGCCTTTAGTTCTCCCCTTAAATGTTTCTCCACCAAGAATTCTTCATCAATCCTTGCCATCCCATTGCCCCTGCCCTAGAATAAGTAAAGTCTGTCCATCATATGCTCCAACAGCATTCTGTATTTCTTTCTAATACTTACCACATTTGAGGTTACTTAGTCTCTTCTCCCATTAGACTTTAGGTCAAGGAGGCCAGGGACTATATCTGCATCCTCTAATGAAGCAAAAACTTAATATTTAGGTGAACACATTAATTAATAAATGAAAATTGCTGCTGTTTTATATTTAGTTGAAACTGAAATCCCAGAAAAAAATTTATTTCTAAAAAGCTGATAATTGAAGTATATAACTTATGTTTATAATTATTAAAAGCAATAAAGGGCAATAAGAATACTGTCGGGAAGCATTTCAAAATGTTGAGAATGGCTTTGTTGGATTGTGTTAGAGGCAGGGGAAAAAGGGACAGGCAATTGTTTTCCACTCTTTTATATTTTTAAAATAATCATATATTACAGGGATGCTGAAAACATGACAGGAAATTATCCATTTCTCATATTCACAAATAAAAAATGTGCACTTAAGTAGAAATTTCAAAGCTTAATTCTTATAACTCCCAGTTGATCCTCTCAGAGATATCATCTAACTCTGGTTTTCAAACACTTTTAGCATTTGAAACCTTGTATTTTTCAGCTGAAGTCTCATGTGGAAATCTGATATATGAAATAGTTAGAAACAGAATTTTTTAGTTGAAGCAGGGTGAGAAACAAAAGCAAGTCACTAAGACTCTATAATATCTCCACACCCTACACTCTCCCAGAGTAACCTCAAGATATGTCCATAACCTGGGGTTAGGGAGAACACAGTTCTCATTCAAATATATCAAGGAGCAACAAACCCAAACCCTAAAATCTGTGAAGTGAGGCCAAAAACATATTTTTATTCTTCAAATCTAAAAACATTGTGGGTCTGTATTTTTCTTAAATATAAATTAGTCCAAAACATCTAATAGATAAGATTTTTTAATAAGGAGAAAGATGACATTTTGTTTTAAGATTTTTAGTATTTTCATTTTATTTTTTCTTCCCTTTTATTCCCTTTTAGAATGATTCAATTCTAAAACCATTAAGTGGTGTTAGGTGAGCTAAGTGTCCATATCAAGATGGAGGAGATATGGCTAGAGTAGAGTGTAAACTCTTGAATGAATATTGACCCCCATATGAGGGCAGTGACAAAATGTCCTGGCATTATGAATCAGAGCTGGGTATGATGAAAAGAACACTATGTGTGGCAGAAAGGGATGCCAAAGCCCAGCAGAATGAGAAGACATTTGTGGGAGTTGGAGGTGATGGTGACTTGGAAGTTAGCTACAAAGAGAAGGATTAATTAAATAAGTAAATATATCAAGAATAATGGGAGCCAGGTCTCTTACTGTTAGAGAAGAAAATTATAAACATGGAAAAGAAGAAAACTAGAATGAACCCTGTGTAGTGCTAAAGAGAAACTGGAGGTATTGGTATGAACTCATGATTAGATAGATAGATAGATAGATAGATAGAAGATAGATAGATAGACAGACATACATAGATAGACAGACAGATTAATAGATAGATACATAAATAAATAGTGATATAGAGGCATAAATATAGAGAAATAAATATGAATAAGCAACCTGAGAACAGTGCCACATCAATAGTAATTAGCACACAGAAATTATTTTCTAAACACCATTCACCATAAATGGAACCAGACCTCTTGGAGAAATAGCTAATTCTTGGACTAGGACAAAGAAGGACACAATCAGTCTAGAACATCTTTTCATACCTAAAAGCAAGGAAGTACTCAGAAAACAATGGTGACACGTCAAAAGGGCAGAGAAGTTGACTTTAAAATGCTCCCACTGAATAAATCTGAGATAATTCAAACATCAAAATAAATAATGGCAATTACTAATTATAACCAGTCAAAGTTAAATCCTTACTAATATAAGTGAATATATATGTTAAAAATTTGATGAGGGAAGGAAGGAAAGAAAGAAGGAAGGAAGGAAGGAAGGAAGGAAGGAAGGAAGGAACGAAGACAGGAAGACAGGAAGAAAGAGAAAAGTTTTATGAGGAATAGGATTTTTACATAATTTCAAAATATCTTCCCATCAAATACTTATAAATTACAGGGAAAAGAGTAACAATACAGTGGAAAACACTGGCAGACCCCATCTTTACCAAGTGATCAAAGTAATAGCATCAGTAACAGGACAAATCAAAATTGTATGCTCTTAATAGGATATAATGAGAACAGCATTGCTTCTGTGATATTCCTGCCAATGATACATAATTTGAATCTATTTGTGAGGAAACATGAGATAAACCCAAAATGAGGAACAGTCTACAAGATAACTTGCCTGTAATTTTCAGAAGTGTCTCAGTCATGAAAGTCAAGAAAAGATGAAGTAACTGTTTCAGATTGAAGGAGATAAAATATACACAACAACTAAATGCAAAAAATTATTCTTAACCAGATATTTTTGCTCTAAAGGTACTACAGAAAAATTTGAAAAACTTAAATAGGGTCTGAGGATTATACAGTGTTAATGTGTCAAAGTCAATTTCCTGATTTTGATTATTGTGTTGTGATTGTGGAGGAAATGTCATGGTGGTAGGAAATACACACTAAAGTATTCAGAGTTGATGGGGCATGATATCAGCAACTCATTCTCTAATACTACAGCAAAATTAAAGGTTTTCATACTGTACCTGCAATTTTCTGTAAGTTGAAGATTGGTTCAAAACTTTTAAAAATTATAACAGGAAAACACTTTCTCAGGTTGAATTTTCACTTAGAAGTAACTTATAAACCAAAACCACAAGTTTATGTGGTGGTATGTCTCTTTCCCTCACTCCACTGGTTCTCATTCTCAATGATGTGCCTGATTCTCCCAATCACTAGATTCAGTCCCTTCCTTCACATAGACTATTTTGTCTCCGGGCAGGGAGAATATAAGAATTTTCTACTTTAAAACTTCTGTAAGCCATCTTACAGAGGTTGGAATTCTGCAACCTTGCCTTCTTGGCCTGCCATATGGAAACTTATTTCACATCCTGTGTTGCCCTAGCAACCTCAACTAAGTCCCTGGCATTCAATCAGTCTTTCACAATTTCATTTAGTCAGTCAACAAGGGATAGAAAAATACTCAGTGAGTACCAACATTGTGCCAGACACCATCTTAGAAACAGGATCATACATAACCAAAACCCTTTTTATGAGCCCCAGGTATTATAACCAACAAGATTGACAATCTTCAAGGAAAACTCATTTTTAAGTTCGCGACTGTCACTCTTCACAAACACACACACACATTGAAAAAAAAAAATTAGGAGAAATATAATAGGTAAGAGAGTTATTCTCTGATACCATGCCCATTAGAATCAACAGCACAGTTCTGGAAAATAAATGACCAGTACCTGAACCTATTAAATTGCCATGACTCATCCATTAAGTATCCCATTTGGCTCATAATGCTTCTGAATTAACTCTTTAAAAAATATTATTAATCCTTGCTTACATTATTTACATAATATGAATGGATTGAATTTAGAGAGTTTGGAAAAAACAGAGTTTATCTTGAGGCCTAGATTTGGTGTTATTATATGTCCCACAATCTTGCTCTTATTGTAATGTTCTCTCCATGCTAGAGAATGAGTGGATGGGAGGAGCTGTCACCTTAAGGCCTCTTAAAATGTCCCAAGCTAGTGCACAATGACTTGTCTCATCTTTAAATGTTATAATTTGTAAGAAACAATATGCCTGGACAATTTACAGACATATGCCTGTCCCAGACTGAACTTCTTCTGAAGAACTATGAGACGATTATTCTACTGTGGTTCATGCTTTGGATTTCAAACTTCTCGAGAAATTCCCCAGTCAATATCTTGCCTGGAGATGATTCTTACATAGTACATTAAATAATTTTAAATTAGTTTATAATTTTTTTTTTTTTTTTTTTTTTTTTGTTTTGGCGTCTAACTCCGTCGCCCAGCTGGAGTGCAGTGGCCGCTTCCGGCCACCGCAGCCTTGACCTGCTGGGCTCCGGCGATCCTTCCACCTCAGCCTTCTGAGTAGCTGGAACTACAGGCGTGCACTACCACGCCCGGCTAATTTTTTTGATTTATTGTAGAGATGAGGTTTCGCCTGCCCAGGCGGGTCTCGAACCCGCGGGCTCAGGCAATCCACTCACCTCAGCCTCCCAAGGCGCGGG
>CAUYQG010117420.1:0-28180 GCA_963574415.1 Tarsius wallacei
GCCTTCATGTTTATGAAATGTTAAGATAATTTTTTTTTTTTTTTGAGTTGGAGTCTCACTCCGTCACCCAGACTGGAGTGCAGTGGCCGCTTCCGGGCACTGCAGCCTCGACCTGCTGGGCTCCGGCGATCCTTCCGCCTCTGCCTTCCGAGTAGCTGGAACTACAGGCGTGAGCTACCACGCCCGGCTAATTTTTTTGATTTATTGTAGAGATGAGGTTTCGCCTGCCCAGGCGGGTCTCGAACCCGCGGGCTCAGGCAATCCACTCACCTCAGCCTCGCAAGGCGCGGGATTACAGGCTGAGCCACCGAGCCCGGCTGAAATGTTAAGATAATTGAGTCTCTGGCAGACATACTGATTTTATTAGTAAAGAAACTAGTTTTATGTGATACATTCCTTTACACATATATTATTTGCCTTTTGTACATTATCCAATTTGCATGTTTACTGATTTACATTTAATCTCATACAGACTAAACAAACACCAATGCCCTTTTTAATTCTGAAACTTACATGGAGTAATAATAACAATAAAATGAAACACTCTGAGCCCACCTTTTAAATAAAAGTTATAAAATTTCACTTGGCCAAGGATAAGGGGAAATAAATAAAGTTTTATGGTTTTGATTTCGACTAAGAAATTTGTTTTACAACTCTAAAATTAAAGCCATGTACCTTTTCAAAAGTGTAAGAGAAAAATCTAAAGCATCTCTTGGAAGTTGAGCAGTGCTTTTTTTGCACATGCAGTTTCTTCTGCCCAGATTACCTTTACCAGCTGATGGCTTATCAACTGCAGCCAGAGCCTATTCTGAGGCTCAGCCCTACTGGTGTCACTTCTTCTGTGTAGCTCTGTTGTGTTGTGGTTTCTGCTCATTTATACCTATATAATTTGTTTATGCCTTATCTTTAATTATTGCACGTATTAGGTTATGGTGTAATGCTTTGAGTATTTCTTGATCGGTATTTCTTTCTTTACATCAGGGGTCATATTTTATTCATGTTTTTATTCTTTAGTACATAACCCAGCTCCAGACATATAGCAAGTAATCAATCTGGAATGAATTAATATGCTAATTATATTCTGATTTTAGAAATAGGAGATTGAAATCACCAAATACTGTGAACACCATGCAAAAATTATTTATTTTCTGAGTTGGGGATCTTACTTTGTTGCATAGGTTGAAGTACAGTAGCAAGATCACAGCTCACCGCAGCCTCAACTCCTGCGCCCAAATGATCCTACTGCCTCAGCCTCCTGAGCAGCTGGGATTACAGGTGCATGCCACCATGCCCAGCCAATTTTTCGATTTTTTTGTAGAGATGAGATCTTGAACTCCTGGGCTTAAGCAATCCTCCGGCCTTGGCCACCCAGAGTGTTGAGATTACAGGCATGACTCACTGTACTCAGCCAAAAAGTATTTATTTTAAAGAGAGTTCAATTCAGAAGTAACATGCCTTTTTTGTTATTGGTGTTATTTTATTTTAACAACAACAACAAAAATTAGGGGATACTCCTTTCTACTGTGGAAGTTTATGTCCTTGATTAGAAAAATTCTCTTGCTTTTAAATTACCTACTTTGTTGTTAGACAGAAATTGTGGACCTTGTAATTCTGGATTAAATCTATAGTGCTTCGGGCAATTCATGTAACTGAAGATAAAGGTTTTATACTGTTCATATACTAGAGTGAAGTTTTAATTGCTTATAACCCCTTTAAATAATTTTGACAACCCTTTAAACCTTGCCAGAGTTACTGTTCTTCATTGAGATATGTGGCAAGTTTGAATTTGGAAGTGCATTCATGTTTGAATTTTTTAAAAAGGAGAGTTTTTTGAAAAGAGAATCATGTTTACATTTGAGTAACCTGGAAATGATGGAAATAAAAAGCATATGCACACACACACACACACACACACACACACACACACACACACACACACACACACGGGGAATATATATGAAATACTTTTGGTTAAAGACCAAATACGGTATGGGAATTTTAGTTTTTGAGTCAGGGTCTCACTCTGTTGCCCAGGCTGGAGTACAGGGCATGATCATTGTTCACTGCAGCCTCAACCTCCTGGGCTCAGATGATCCTTCCTTCTTAGCCTCCTGAGTTGCTGGGACTACAGGCGCATGTCACCATGCCTGGCTAATTTTTTGATTTTTTGCAGAGATGAGGTCTTGCTATGTTGCCTAGACTGGTCTTAAACTCCTGGGCTCAAGCGATTCTCTTGCCTTGGCCTCCCAAAGTGCTGGGAGCATAAGTGTGAGTCACCAGGCCTGGCCCAGTATAGGAATTTTAATCCTTAAAGGAAACTATTGCAATAGTTTCCCGTAAAATCAGGGGAATCTTTGTAAATCACTGGAAGCCAATGTCTGATTCTCAGTAGCAGACACTATGATGCGTTTGAATGTTGTTCTGGCCTCTTTTTTATATAGCATGAACTCTATTGAAAATGGGAACTTTAAAATTTCATGTTGTATGTGGGTCTATCTGTCTAAGAAGTCAAAAACTCAAACATATGACAGTTGGTAGAAATGATAACGATTATATGGGGTTGTGCTTTTTAAATTTTTTCATCTCTTTTGTAACCAAGGCAACAAGTTGGTTTTGTGGTTGGTTTAAGGGAGAGTTTCTAGGCTAGCAAACTGCGTGAAGTTGGGTGACATTTTGTTTATCCCATGAGCCGAAGGATGTAAAAGTCATTGGCCCTGATTTCATACCATTCTGCAGGTTTCCAGTAGGGAATTCTAATGATGTAGAAAATGAAGGAATGTGATGTGATGCTTCATTACCATCTGTACCATCATTGCCTTAATTTGGGCCTACTCTATTTCTCATCTGCATTACTGAAAGAGCCTCTGTACTGTTCTATATATGTCTTTTATCATGCTCCCTAGGCTTCCCTTGTTTCCTCTTCTGTTCTGTTTTGCTGCTTTTGAGTAAACTTTTCAAAGCAGAGATCTGATCTTGTTTTTGTCCTACTAGAAATTCCTTGGGGCTCTCACCACTTGTAAAAATAATAACAAGGTTTACCTAATGTTCTGCCCCTGCTAAGCTTTTGAAATAGTCTGGTCTTTTTTTTTTTTTTTTTTGAGTTGGCGTCTCACTCCGTTGCGCAGACTGGAGTGTGGTGGCCGCTTCTGGCCACCGCAGCCTCGACCTGCTGGCTCCGGCAATCCTTCCACCTCAGCCTTCTGAGTAGCTGGAACTACAGGCGTGCGCTACCATGCTCGGCTAATTTTTTTGATTTATTGTAGAGATGAGGTTTAGCCTGCCCAGGCAGGTCTTGAACCCGCAGGCTCAGGCAATCCACTCACCTCAGCCTCCCAAGGCGCGGGATTACAGGCTGAGCCACCGAGCCCGGCTAGTCTGGTCTTAAGGCCCCAACTTAAAGCAATGCTTTTTTAAAAATTGATTTTTTAAAAATAGACAAAAATTGTATATATTTATGGCGCACAGCATAATGTATTGATGTGTGTCTACATTGTGGAATGATTAAGTCAGGCTAACTATGTAATGAGAATATTTAAAATCTGTTATAATTTTTAAGTATATAATACACTATTACTAACTGTAGTCACCATGCTGTACAACAGATCTCCAGAACTTATTCCTTTTGTCTAACTGGAACCTGAAAACAATACATTCTCATGCATCTGTCTATACATAACATACTTGTCTTCAGTTTTTCATTTAGCCAACTCCTACTCCTTCAAAATTTAATTCAGACTTCACTTTTTTAGGGGAGAGGACTTGAAGCCAATTATATTCCCGACCCTTTTTTTTTTTACTCCTGAGTCTTAGGAATACTCTTTATGGGAAACTACATGAAAGGACATAAGGACATATATCCTATGGGAAGCCATTTTAACATTGCTTAGCTTTGTCATGTTTTCTTAGCATTTCACTTTAATTTATCCTCTAATCACTAGCCAAGGACAGAACTGGTTTCTCAGAGTTAGCTATTGATAATTATTTTACAACCCCTTCCCCAGCTTGTTTTGTAAACAGGTTAACCTAAACAGACCTTCATGACAGACCCTATCAACATGGCAGCAATCATGTGACTAACCTACCCGTCTGCCTGCAGTTGTCCATCACCTGATGTCAGTACCTATACTTACCTGTCTCCTTTTGTGATGACATGGAACAGACCACCTCCCAATCACCTTAATGACTTGCCCCCATCAAAGGGAAGGTTTAAAAGACATTCAACTTCAAACAGCATTTGCCCTCTCTCGCACTCCGGCTTCTTTCTAAATAAACTGTATTTTCCAATCTAACTTCTGAGCAATTCTTTTGCATGGCACTGGATCACACACCAGGCACACCCCCCATCTGGTGTGACATAACATTTTGGAGACCCTACTAGAGTTCTAATCTTTTTGTGCTTCTATCATAACACTTATCATATTGTTGTATGCTTTTTAAATTTGTCTGTTTCTTTCACTAACTTGTCAATGACTTGAAATCAAGGAAGATTTTCTTTATTTCTTCATCTCTGCCTGATAAAACTTTTGTTTGTTGAATGAATAGAATCTTAAAAAAACTCAAGGGATTATTTACTATTTATAATTGAGTCCATTTTGCAGATAACTACTGGTCCAAGACTGGTACCACTTTGGAGTAAGCAAAGCAGTAATAATTGTTAATTTGATTTTCGAATCTCTTACTTTATAGATAGTTGGTAAATGTTTGCTCTTATCTGTTAACATAGATTTAAAGTTGACTTTAAATTTAAAATTAATTTTTTCCCTCTTCTTTGATGTTTCTTTCCTTACTATGAGTCTTAATATGTTTGGATATGGTAAATATAGTATTTGCTTTTCAAGTAGGAGTTTTGTGATTAGTCAGAGTTGTAGTTTTAAATTTTTAATATGAGATATTATGTATAATATTACTGCTAATAGCTACATTTATTGGACATATATCATGAATAACTGTACTAAATTATTTGTGTATAGCTTATTTAATCCCCCAAACAATCTTATCATGTCAGTATAATTAGCCTCATTTTACAGATGAGAAAACTGATGCTTACAAAAGTGAAATTACTTGCTTGTGTTTACATAGCTCTTAAGTGCAGAGCTGAGGTTTGTACCTTGTGGATCTGACTCTGTAGTCCAAATTCTTAACTATTCTATATTCCTCTATTGTATTTATGACAATAATTACAAAAATAATTTGAAAGCTGTAAGTTCATTTCAAGTTTTTAAAAATGTTCTTACAGCAAACATTTCAGTTAGACTTAACTTGAGACTACAGTGGCAAAATAATGTGTTAAAGCCAAATTTTACTGGCTTAAAAAAAAAAACATATATATATGTTGATAGGTTAGAAAATAGGTTCTCCCTCTTTTTTCCCTTCCCTCCATCTCCACTCTTCCAGATTTTCTCTGTAACTTACTTGTTGGATGGATTGGATTGTTCTATTAATTTCCCACAGTCTGGATTTTGCTAATCACATCCTCATGGCTTCTTGTAAATGTGTTCCTCTGTCCGTATTTATTGTAAATTTGTAGTTAGATTTAGAGGCGTGATCAAGTTCAGGTTTGATTTTTTTGTTTTTTCTTTTGTTTTGGCAGGACAGTTTCATAGCTAGTGTTGTGTGCTTCTGTAAGGAGGTACATTATGCCTAGTTGTCGCTCTTTTTTTGTGTTGTCAGTAAGCCGTTGATGACCAGATCCTAGAGATCTATTAGTTATATTTTGATTTCATCATTTCTTTATTTTGTTTTAACTGAAATACATCTAAAAGAAGAAATCTCCCTGTATCTGCTATTTGGATACCTAGGGGTATGTTCATAGAAGAAAGGCAGGATATATGCTTGATTTTTCTCCCTTTGTTTTAAAAAAATAGGGTATGTAACAACTTTCAAGTTGGCGTCTAAGCTCTTTTGACATAGTTATAGTATTCTTTGTAAGCTTTCTTGCTTTTAATTATGAGATGTTTCAGCCTCAGCCTCATCTTGTATATTTCCTCTCCCAGAACTGGAAGCAGTCATTTCATTAAGGAGCTTGATTCTTTTTTGGGGGGAAAATGGCATGTGAAAGTTACAAACTGGATGCTAGTGGTGCTCATTCCTCCTGGTTGGTTATTGCTTCTGGACTGGCTTGGTGGATAGAGTTAGGAAATATGTGTACTTGTTTTTTTTTAAGTAAAATATATGATGGGTTCATATTGATACTCCCATTTATGATGCAGAACTATAGATATTTTACTTACCCTCACTGATCTTGCACACATACACACAAATATGCATGGCCCCCCACATATATGTTTGCTGGAAAATGTGTTTTTGATAAACATACTAGGTTTATGGTCCACTTTGGGAAACTGCTCTAGTCATTGGTTCTTAGCCTTTTTTCTTTTCCAACTTATTCAAAGACATAGCACACTCTATTTAGTAATAATGGCTTGGTGGCAGTGATTCTCATTTTTAAGGGAAAAAAGAGATGCAAGAGGAACCTATAGATCCTCATTGATGGGTGAATATCAGTGCCGTTTTAAAAAATGATTCTTATTCTTGCCCCTTGATAATTTTTCCCCCAAAAGAAGATTTGTCCTATCCTCTCCAAAGTAGAGACTTATTTTTTTTTTTTTTTTGAGTTGAAGTCTCACTCTGTCGCCCAGACTGGAGTGCAGTGGCCGCTCCTGGCCACCGCAGCCTCGACCTGCTGGGCTCCGGTGATCCTTCCGCCTCAGCCTTCCAAGTAGCTGGAACTACAGGCGTGTGCTGCCATGCCCGGCTAACTTTTTTTTTATTTATTGTAGAGATGAGGTCTCACCAAGTTGCCCAGGCAGGTCTCGAACCCATGGGCTCAGGCAATCCACTCACCTCGGCCTCCCAAAGCGCAGGATTACAGGTTGAGCCACCGAGCCCAGCCATTTCTATCATTTTCATTGTCTGTGACCCTACTGGTTGTTATTTATTTATGTCTATTCTTAAGAGTATCTCTACAAGAAGATTGTTTGCTTCTTGATGCTGTCATAACACAGGAATCTTGAAGTTACTTTGTGAAAGATTTTGGGCATCAAATTCTACACAGGCAAGCAATCATTAGACTACAATACAGTCTAGTCACAGAACCCAACTTGTTCAGGTTAGTCTGTAACTGAGTTTTCTTATCAGTTCTCTCTAGAAGAAACCCCAAGGCCAATAAGACTCATCCTTCCAAAATACAACTTGCAAACAATGAAATATTAATGGTTAAGTAACTGTGTGCATATGGAATTTTAAAATGGAGTCCCTTTTACAGACAATTGTGTTGGCAATAATTATAAAAATATTTCAAGGGCATATTTAAATATATCAATTTATTTTATAAATAAATGTGTGAGGATAAAGCAACAGAATTCATGCATGCATTCAGTTCTTGGATATTATTTGAATGTCTAAATGTGCCCAGCATGTTTTCTAGGTGGCAGTTTCACAGCACTGAATAAGAAAGCAAGTTTCCTACTTGGTCGTGCTTATAGTTTAGTGTGACAAGAAGTCAAAATAAAAATTAGTGAGAATTCTAAGCAGGGTGATAAAATTGAGGGTGAAGGGGTGAAGGGGTATGGTAGATCAGGAAAAACTTCTCCGAGGAGGTGATATTTGAGCTGTGACCTAAAACATACCAAGAAACCAGCTGAGGAGGTACAATAAATGCAATAAAACAAATGTTTAGCAAAAAGAAGACCCAGGAGGCTGATGGATAGCAAGCTAGAAAATTGGCACAAGGTAAGGCGAGAATGGCCTGTTCCTTAAAACCTTTAAGGTCCTTTGACTTTATTCTAGGTGAAATGGAAGCCATTGGAGGACTTTAATTAGGGGAATAAAGAAGTCACATTTATATTTTTAAAGACTGGCTCTTCTGTCAGGAAGGGGCAGTGCAGGGGCAAAAACAGAGGCACACCCATGTGGACTCGTCTGACTGGCCTTGGTGATAGCCCAGAGGGGCCTGGAATCGAGACAGTGGAGTGGTGGTGAAGAGAGCCGGTCAAATTCAGAATATATTTTCAACATAGAACTTACAGGACTGGATGGTGAATTCGATGTGAGACTGGAGAAAAAGAACCAGGAAGGGGTAATGGTTGAAGATTTGAGTAATAAATGGTGGTGTGCTTTATGGAGATGAACATCAGGACATGGAGGAATGAAACATTTTGGAGGAAAAGAATGGGAACAAAAAATCAGGTCTGAGCCATCTTAAGTTTAAAAAAATACCTCCTAGACAAGCAAGTGGAGATATCCAGTAGCCAGTTGAAAATGAGAGTAGAAAGCTCCACAGAAAAGTGAGAGTAAGAGTTACACATTTTGGAAACAAAAGGCCCATAAATATTGTTTAAAGCCTTGGGCCTTGAAATTGATTAGAGTGGGAGGGTGTCCAAGTTTGCCTTGGGATAAAACAGATACTGTGAATTTGAACAGTTTTTGACCTGGGAATACCCTGTAGGCTCAGACTGACTCCTTCCACCTTGTTACTGCAGATAACAGCCAAGAATAATCTCTTTGTCATTGCTAAAGCAGAGGTCATGAAGGAAGAAGGGACAGTGCACTTGAAAACCTCTGGGCTTTCCTCTACTGGAAAAGTCACCGCAGGCAAGTCACTTAACCTCTCTACGGCTCAGTTTCTTCAACTGTAAATGGAGATAATATCGCTGATAACAGCTGCAAAAGGTCAAAACCCAAATAAGTAACATGTGGTGAAAGACTGTTTTGTACAATGAAAATGTAAGGGAATGTTTTTCTAATCTTGGATTTCACTCTGTTTGGTCTTCTTGCCTCCCTGTGGCATGGTTCCTAAGTGGCCTAGGATACATTTGGATGCCATCTGCTCAACAAGTAGACTGACAAATTTCAATCACACAGACGGCAACATCAGAGGACCTCACTCCCACACAACCTTGGTGGCTTTCAAGTTTACACAAGGCAAAAACATCTAATGAACAAAGCCTCAAGGTAGCCCTGATTCCTCAATTACCCACATAAGTAGCAACAGATGCTACAAAAGTAGACCTATTTCAGTGACAAGTATCTCAGTAATTAGACAATGGAGGGGAGAAAGTAAGAGGTGGCCCCCACAGAAAGAGAAATACACTGTATGGGGTATGATGATCATGGGTGAAAGACAGACAAAAAAAAGCTATAAAGGAAATACTTAAAAAAACTAACAACTAATTTGCTTACTCTATATGGAACGATCAATTTGAGCCTGTGAATTTAAACCTGGTCGAAGACACTCCTTAATGAAAAGCTCCTATAATATATTACACTTAGAAAGAAACATGACAAGAATAATAGATAGATAGATAGATTTTATGGCAATGCAAATACAATTCAGTTAAATGATATTGTCCTGGCAAGAGAAAATGGGAGTGAATTTGATCTCTCATATGCTTCTCATATATTAATTGATGTCTCATATCTCAACACTTGAAGAACACACTAAACTAGAATTTAGACCTGTGTCAATAGGAACAGGCTATGATCCAATTGCACAATCCATTAAATCTTCACCAAAAACCACTGCCCACCCGACAGACTTGTTAAGAAGCTCTAACTGGTTCATTTTCTCTAAATCACTATTTTAGAAGTATAAACCATACTGCGGGGCTGGGAATGGTGTCTAATGCCTGTAATCTTAGCGCTTTGGGAGGCCAAGGTGAGAGGATCTCTGAGCCCAAGCTTTTGAGACCAGTCTAGGCAAAAATTTTTTTAAAAATTGGCTGGGCGTGGTGGCACATGCCTGTAGTTCCAACTACTCAGAAGGCTGAGGTTGAAGGATTGCCTGAGCTCAAAATGTCAGGGCTGCATTGAGTCGTGATCAAGCCACTGCACCCCAGCTTGGGCAACAGAGTGAGACCCTGACTCAAACAAAAACACATTATGCAGGTCTTAGATGAACTTTTATTGATCTTCCCTTTCCCATTCCTATACTTTAAATAATTAACCACAAAGGACATGGCCTTTGGACCTAAAGTCCAGATTCTGCCACATCCTTGCCATATGTCCGTATGCAAGTAATTGAACTTGCCTGTGAAACCGAAATAATGGGAATCACCCGTAGAGCCTGTTGCAGGAACAGGGCAAAAAAAAATAGAGACAGTGATTATTATGCACAAAAATGCAGTGCCAAGATCCCCTGCTCAAGGAAGTATTGAGTGTGCTAAAGTGTTTTACTCAAATAAATAGTATGAATATATGTGAACCAATAATGATTTAGTATATGCCAGGAACCCAGTTTCAGTGCCTTACATATAGTAACTCATTTAATTCTCACAAGAACCTTGTAAGGTAAATAGTAATACCCCTCCCATTGTACAGACAAGGAAACAGATATTCAGACATATTGTGCAATTCTTCTAAGGACTTATGGCTAGACAGCAGCAAATACGGAATTCAAATGCTAGCAAGTCAGCCTCACACTCCTAGCTCTTGGTTGGGAGCGATATTGCCTCCCTGTTCAGGTTCAGCTTCAGTCTAGAATGCAAATCCATTTCTATTCGCTGTCTTTATTTTTGTTGTGTTGTTGGTACATGGTAGTTCTTTAAAAATATCTCAAATGTACTAGTAGTTATCTGATGTCAAAGTTCAAACAGCTCAATGAAAGGCACATTGGGAAAAATCTTGACTATGCAAGTTCTACCCAGGTAGGCAACTGTCAGGGGCACAGCCTGGTCATATAGTCCTCCCTGTCCAGTTCAGCATGGCCTCCTGAACCTCCTCCAAGCTTCACCTAGCACAGCATCAGAGAGGGAAAGACTAGAATCCTCATACGGCCTACATATAAGTTGGTAGCAACAAAAGAATGTTTAAAGACTTGTGTTCACAATGTTGATTCTTCCAATCCATGAGCATGGGATATTTTTCCATTTGTTTGTGTCTTGGATAGTAAAGAATTTGTTTCTACGAAAGTCCCCAAACAGCAACTAAAAGGCAGATGAATTTAAACACCTTTACTGGTGTTCATTTAGTTTCACAAAACACTGCTTGTTTTATTATTTATCTTCTACAGTTTATGGCAACAGCAATGTGGGAATATTGGTTGTCATAATTTCTCCATTTAATGAATGAATTCCTACTATGTGCCAGATCTAATACTAAGGAAAAGAGTTACAAATACAAATCATTATGTTCTTATCATTACAGTTTACTGTCTACTCAGTATAGCTAGGAATATAACTTCAAAGCTAAATGCCATATTTCCAAGAATTAGTATTGTGCCTTATGCTAAGACATTCTTTTTTTAATTTTTTTTTTTTTGAATTTGTAAGATGGGATCTCATTCTGTTGTCCAGGCTGCAATTCAGTGGCACAATTACTGGACCTCCTGAGCCCAGGTGATCCTTCCACCCCAGTCTCCTGAGTACCTAGGACCACAGGTGCAACAAAGGCAGAATTAATGGAACTGAGGCAAGAAGCATGAGTTAGGGAGTTAGAAAGATTGTTCAAGCCACTTTATAGTACTTGGAAGGTGCTTAAAAGACAATGGCAATATCTTTTTTTATTTGAATGAACTATAAGATAAAATATGTTATTTTTTTTATTTTTGTAGAAAAAGGGATTTCTCTGTGTTGGCTAGGCTACTCTCAAACTTTTGGACTCATGCAATTTTCCTGCCTTGGATTTCCAAAGTGTTGGGATTACAAGCATGGGCCACCATGCCCAGCTAACACTGCATCTGTAAAGCAAATGAGTAGTAGATCATTTTCTTAAAAGGCAAAAGTTGATTATGTTCATCTAAGCATGACTAAAATAAGTTTGTAGATTTTATTAGGAAAAAATCACATTTCTGTTAATCTCAGATGTTGTTCTGTTCAGATGTTGCAGTACATTTTTCTGCTCTTCTGACTGGTAGTAGCTCAGGATCTTAGCATTCCCAACTCTTACTTTTTGCCCTCTTCCAAGCCATTTTGGAATCCCCAACTGAAGGAGTGTACCCAGCACAAAGTAGCCAAGTGGGAATCTCAAGTATAATTTTATTACTGGCACCCCACAAACACCAGGGCAGATTCTATTCTCCGGCCACATGCTGTGAGCCTAGAGGTTTAAATCGGGATTTCCCATTTCCTACCTTGTGAGTAAAGTGGTATGTAGCTTAATGACCCTCCTCATTTCATCTGCAACTATGATAAACCAGAGGGTACCTAGCCAGACTTGTGACATAGGGGCAGAACCCATCACAATCCTTAGCAGGTCTTTGGAGAGAGATGTGTTTAAATCTGCCTCCGTGTGGTTCTCACCAGCAAGTGTAAAATGAAATGTCTTGCATAGGATTTTGATATTTGAGGGTCAGTAGTCCCACCCAGGAGTAAAAAGAAATACAAGCACATCATAAAATCTGACAGTTCAGATTGGAAACCTCTCTGCCCCTTATTTTACTGTTTGTGTGTATATTAAGAGAGCTAAAGGTGAGGGTGGAAACATTGACTATCAGACACATAGAGAGAGGAAACCGTGCATCTTTTCATAAAAAAGAAACACAAGTAATTAAGTATATAATATTTGTAATTAATTCACTGAATTGGACGTTTGCATTTGACATATCTGATTCTTCATGTATATCATAATATCTATGATATTGTCACTCTGCATTCACATGTAATTAGAAGATTAAAAATTTGTTCTTTGTGTTGTTAATATTTATGAAAGCATAGGATTGAAGACCTATATTCCTTTTTTTGTTGTTTTGTTTTGTCTTGCTTTAGCAGTTCTCTTATGGTACAAATGACATTCAATAAACTAATATTTTTTGTGTCCAAATTTGACTTAAGTATGGTCATACAAATACATCCTTGAAACCATTGTCATTATCAAGATAGTAAGCATATACAAGAGAGAACACCCAAAAAACCAGAATTTATTTATAGAAAAATATGTATTTACTCTTACATGTTTAAACTTTAGTCACCTTCAAACTACTCTCCGTTTGATGCAATAAACCTATCAAGACACTTTTTCCACTCCTCAAAACAGTTTTGGAAATTTTAAGTTTTGGTGTCTTTTAGTGTTTCTGCTGTTTTTTGTTTTACTTCTTCCACATGGGCAAAATGTTTCCCTTTGAGGAATTTTTTTATCTGGGAAACAATAAAAAAGTAAGTGGGCACAAGATCAGATAAATAGGGAGGGTGGGGTCTGAGGGTCATGTCATTTGTGGTCAAAAACTGCTGAACACTCAGTGTGGTGTGGATGGGTATGCTCATAAATCGCCCATCATGAAATGGGCAAACAGTTGAAAGAATCTCAAAAAAAATCTAGCTGACACACTGACGCCAATGGGTTCCTAGAACACTTACCTAGCACCTAAAGGGAGAAGCCTGTACTACAAGGGACCTGACCTTCAAAAAAATAATTCCGTTTTTGAGGGGTCCCTGCTCACACATTGTCCCTCATGAAAGTTTCTTCAAGCACCCTGGTAATCCCTCTCTCAAGCTCTTCCTCCCAACCCCCATGCCGTCATGCATCTTTTTTTGCATGTGTCGCTATAGATTAATTTGCAGTTTCTGGAATTTAATTATAGTCATAAAATAGTATTTTCTTTTGACTTCTTTCGTTTTGTATAATTATTTTGAGATTTATTTATCCTATGTTTTAACAGTTCATTACTTTTGTTGCTGCGTAGTTGTGAGAGTTAATTTTGTGTGTCAACTTGACTGGGTCAGAGAATTCCCAAATGTCTGATTAAGCATTATCTACAAGTTTCTCTGAGGGCATTTTAGAAAGAGATTAGCAATTGAACTGATGGACTGAATAAAGTAGATGATCCGCCCCAATGTGGGTGGGCATCATCCAATTTGTTGACAAGCCCAAACAGAACAAAGAGGTGGAAGAAGGTTGAATTAACTATGCTTGATAGTGGAGCTGGGACATTGACCTTCCACTGCCCTTGGTACTTCTGGCTCTCAGGTCTTCCTACTGGGGCTAGGATCTGTACCATCAGATCTCCAGCTCTCAGGCCTTTGAACTATACCTCCAGCTTTCCTGAGTTTCTAGCTTGGGGAAGGCAAATCATGGAGCTTCTCAGCCTTCTAATCTCATGACCCAATACCTTAAAAATAATTTTCTTCATACATATCTCGAAGTAGATATATTAATAGATATATCTACTTCTCTAGACAACCCTGAGTAATGTAGTAGCATTCCATGTAGTAAATATACCACATTTGTTTCTCCATTCAGCTGAATTTGGGATTACTTAAACAATGGCTATGAAAACTCGTGTATAAGTCTCTGTATGAACATATGAATTCATTCCTTTTGGGTAAATGTCTAGAAGTAAAAACTTTGATGATTTGGTAGTTTTATGATTAACTCATTAAATGCTGCCAAACTATGTCCCAAAATATTTGCAGCATTTTACATTCCCACTAACTGTATAGCTGTGTAGATCTAGCGTCTCTGCATACTTGCCGAAACAGGGTTTGGTAAGTCTTTTAATTCTATCTATTATAATAGGTGTGTTATGGTATCTCATTATGTTTTATTTTGCATTTCTCAAGGATTAATTATGTGGAAAATCTGTTTATGTGACTACCATCACTGTATCTTAGTAGAAATGTTGGTTCAAATCATCTGACCATCTTTTTATTGAGTGACTTTCATATTACTGAGTTTTGAGAGTTTTTCAAATACTCTAGATATGAATCCCCAATCAGATATGTGATTTAAAGCTATTTCCCTCTAGTAAATGTCTTATATTTTTATTGCTTTAAAAATATGTTGAAAACCAGAAGTTCATAAATTTGATGAAACATAATTTATCCAATTTATTTTTTTCTGTGAACCCTACTTGGTGTTGCATCTAAAACATCTTAATCAAACCCAAAGTCACCAATATTTTTATCTATGTATTTACTTAAATGTTTTATAAAATATTGGAGTTATTTTCTTTCTATCTCTGGTGCAAGAAATAGCTCAATTTTTGTCTATTTTTGTATATGGACATTTAATTGTTTATAGACTGTCTTTCTCAACTGAATTGGTTTAATATTTTCGTTGAAAATTCATTGATCTAATGTGTGTCTGTGTCTCATTTTGGATTCTGTATTTTGTTTCATGAATCTATTTGTACATTTTAAAGCAAATACTATATTGCCTTGATTATGTCTGATGAAATCAGTCCTTCAACTTTTTTCTTCTTTTTCAAAGTTGTTTGGCTATTCTAACTTTTAAAAACCTTTTTCTTTTTTTTTTTATTTTTTTTAAGTCAGAGTCTCACTCTGACACCCAGGTTGGAGTGCAGTGGCATGCTCATGACCACCACAGCCTCAACCTACTGGGCTCAAGTGGACCTTCGGCCTCAGCCCTCCAAATAGCTTGAACTACAGGTGCATGCCACCACAACTGGCTATTTTTTAAAAAAATTTTATTGTAGAGATGAGAGCTCACCAAGTTGTCCGGGCTGATCTCGAACCCCTGTCCTCAGGCAATCTTTTCACACCCACCTCCCAAAATTCTGGGATTATAGGCATGAGTCACTGCCCCGGCTGCTTTTGAAAACTTTTATATACATTTTAGAGTCAGTATTTTTTTTATACGCTAATGTGATTTTGCTTTCAATTGCATTGAATCTAGAGATCAATTTTGCAATGATAGGAATGTTATAAGTGTTGAGGCTTTTATTCATGGACATATGTATCTCTCCATTTATTTAAGTCTTTATTTTTTCTTACAAATAGTTTACTATGTTTAGATACAGGCTTTACATGTTTTAGTCTGATTTTTTCTTAAATATTCTGTTGATTAAAAGCCAAACTCTGTAAAATACTTAAAGAGGTTTATTCTGAGCCAAGTATGAGTGACCATGGCCCAAGGCATAGCCTCAAGAGGTCTTGAGCACATGTATCCAAGGTGGTGGAGTTACAGCTTGGTTTTATACATTTTATAGTGAAAGAAGTTTATAGGCAAGGACATACATCAATACATGGGAGGCTTATATTGGTTGAGGCCAGAAAGGCAAGTCATCTTGAAGCAGGGCTTACATGTTAGAAGTGGGTTTTAGTGATCCTTTAGTTGACAGTTGGTTGAGAGAGTTAAACTATTGTCCACAGATTTGAAATCAGTAGAAAGAAAATGTCTGAGTTAAGATAATGGGGTTGTGGAAGAGATCAAGTTCTTATTAAGTAGATGAAGCCTCATGGGTGGCAAACCCCAAAGAGAATAGATGGCAAGTTTCTCCTATTCAGACTTTAAAAGTGTCAGACTCCGAGTAAATCTCTCCTAAATCCAGAAAGACCTGGAAGAAGAAATATCTGGCTATATTAATGGGGGTTCCCTAAAGAGGGAGATATTTCTCCACAAAGGACATCTTTGCAGGGCTATTTCAAAATATGTTAAATGAATATATATTTGGACAAAATATTTTATTTTCCTTGAGTCTCATTATCTATCATGTGGTGCTATACCACAGTCAGGTTGGCATTTGATATCTTATAGATATCATAGAATCTGTTTGTCAGTCGTATTATTTACATTTTAATATTGATGCTAGTCAGCTGTGTCTATACTCCATAATGGAGGGACTGTAATGGGTGAGTCCAAACTCCTTTTCCACCAGAGCCTGAAATGAAGTTTTTCAGATTTCCTTTGGTCCAGGAGAAGTCCATTCAGTCACTTGAGGAGCTTAGAGTTTTATTTTTCGTTGACAATGCCATACTATTGATATCATTATAAATGATATTTTAAATTATAGAATCATTTGGTCACTGCTAAAATAAAGAATTACAATGGATTTTTATGTACTGATTGTGTACTCTGTTGCCTAACTAACTCACTTATAAGTTCAAGGAACATTTTTGTATTTGATTTTGAAGGATTTTGTGCATGCATGATTTTAATCATGCCATATCTAAAAAATAAGAGCAGTTCAGCCTGTACCTTTCTAATCTGGATATGTAAGTAAAATGTATCTGAACTAAATAGCATTAAGCCAAGAGGAAAGAAATAGACTTATACGAGTATAAATTGTTTTACTGTAATGAAAATGGCATAATAGCTTGAAGATAAAATATGGCAATTTAAATATGTACACTAACAATTCTAAAGCAGACACTGTAATAATAATTTTTAAAAACATAGTTAAGTCAAAAAAGAGGGATAATCGGAATTATTTTAAACGACACAATAAATCTAAAATAAGGCAGAAAACATATAAAAGGAAAGTAAAAAAATAGAAGAAACAAGCATAAAATAAATATATATTGACTTAAAAATGTCAATAATGACTTAAAAGGCAAGTGGTCTAACCAGGGGTTCACAAATATTTTTCTGAGAAGAGGCAAATCGTAAATATTTTCAGCTCTGTGAACCACACCAATTCTGTTGCAACTATGTAATACTGCCATTGTAGTGTGAAAGCAGCCATACAATATGTAAATAAGTAGGCATGGCTGTGCTCCAAGAAAATGTTATTCACAAAAACTGGGCAAGCAAGATTTGGTCCATGAGTCATAATTTGCTAGCCCTTGTTCTAAACACTCTAATTAAAATGCAACAAAAGCCAGAACCAGTAAATCCAGCACTTTGGGAAGCCAGGGGAGAGGATTCTTTGAGCCCCAGGGCTTGAGATCACCCTGGGCAACATTGCAAGACCTTGTCTCTAAAAATAAAATAAAAGCTAGGAGAGATGGCACACACCTGTAGCCCCCCAGCTATTTGGGAGGAGGAGGTGGAAGAATAAAGGATTGCCTGAGCCCAGGCATTCAAGGCTATGGTAAGCTGTGATCATGCCATTACACTCCAGCTTGATTCACAAATCAAAATTCTAATCTACTATATTCACATACGTGCATACACACACACACACAACCCTATGATTATCTCAATAGTTGCTGAAAAAATTATTTAACAGAATCTGACATCCATTCTTGATTAAAACAACGACAACAACACAATAAAAAGCTCTTGGGAAACTACACAAAATAAAACTTCTTCCACTTGATAATGGGCACCTACTAATAACCTAAAGCTAACATCTTACTTAATATTGAAAAACGGGATGAGTCAGATTAGGAATTAGGCATGGATGTCTGTTCTCAACACTTCTGTTTAGCATTGTGCTGAAATTTTTAACCAGTGAAATAAAAGCATAAATAAATAATTGGCATGCAAATTTAAAATAAAAAGTAAAATTTGACTTGTATAAGGCATTATTATCTGTGTACAAAAGAGGATAATAAATCTTCAGATGATCTTGGCCGACTTAGTTCTTCTTCCTACTGCTTGCAATCCTCAGGCAGAACATACCCAGAGTGCAACGACCTGAGATTAAGAGAAGGAGTTCAAACAATTCAAGCTGTGTCGTCATTCCTTTGAGACCAGGATGTTCTGTGACACTTGCACTCAGTGACCCAAGTGACACCCAGGGCATATTAACCCAAGGCAGAGTGATTCTGGGGTCCCTCTTTTGAAGTGTGACAGGGGGCACCAGTAGAGGAGTCTCCATTTACCCTGGGTAGCTTTCCTGACAGGTTTTGGGAACTGGCTTTACATGAATCCTCAGCTTCGGTTGATCTCTGTAGTAAATCTGCCTTATTTGACTTGTGTAATGTTCTGTCTCACCTGGCATATGGAACTGGTAGAGATACTGAGCCTCCTTTATCTCCTCTCAGCTGTCCTCATGGTGTTGGAACCATTGCAGCAGCTGAGTCTACTGGAAGCCCCATGTTAACTTATGTACTTTTACAAAAAGCTACTAGTAATAAGTGAGTTTTGCAAAATTGCAAGATAAGACAATAATATACAAAAATCAGTTCTATTACTTTTTTATTCTATCAATGAACAGTAAAAAAAAGTAATTTAAAAGTAGTATTTTCATGTATATGTAACAAATTTTCTTTATTCAATACACTTTCAATGGACTGTAGGGTGGGTTCCATGTTTTAGCTATTATGTGTTTTTTTGGTAGAATGATTTATTTTTCTCTGGGTATATTCCCAGGAGAGGGTCACAGGATCATACAGAAGGTCAATTTCTAGTTCTTTTAGGGATCGCCACACTTCTTCCCATAGAGGTTTAACTAGCTAGGTTGCACTCCCACCAAAGGTGTAGAAGTGTTCCCCTGTCTCCACACCCACACCAGCATCTGTTGTTTTGATCTGTCAATGATGGTCTTCTTTACTGGAGTTAGGTGGTATCATGTTGCAGTTTTGATTAGCATTTATCTGATGATTAGTGGGACTGAGCATTTTTTTATGTGTCTGTCAGCTGCTTGTATGTCTTCTTTTGAAATGTGTCTACTCAAGTCCTTTATCTACTTTTTATTATTATTTTTTTCTTTCACTTCATTTGAGTTCCTTGTAGATCCTGGACGTTAGGCCTTTGTCAGATACATAATTAGCAAATCTTTTTTTATCATTCTGTGGGTTGTCTCTCCACTTTCTTGATGGTTTTTTGTTGTTGTTGTTGTTGTTTTTATTGCTATGCAAAAGCTTGTCAGTTTGATAAGATCCCACTTATCCATTTTAACTTATATGACATTCGCTTTTGGGAACTTGGTCAAGAATTTGTTGCCTACCTTCATATGCACAAGGGTATTTCCTATGTTTTCTTCTAGGATTCTTATGGTTTGAGGTTTTATGTTTAGATCTTTGATGGAATACTATGCAGCCATAAAGAAGAACAAATTCATGGACTTCACAGCAAATTAGATGGAGCTGAAGACTTAGTGATCTATCACAGAAACAAAGATCTGAATATTGCATGTTCTTATTCATAAGTAGGGTCTGGACATTAATCACATTAGCACAATGGAGCAATCAGCAGTTGCTGAGCACTGCTAGGGAAGGAGAGGTCACATAACAACCCAAAATGCACCTGCTCCTATACTTGGGGAGTGAGGGCCAACTGGAGGCCCAAACTTCACCAGCCTGCTTGTATAGTTAATTCTTACTTATTTCCCACATAGCTATAATAAAATAAATATTAAAAAAGAAACTTACAAATTTTAAGTAGTATTTTATATCATAAAAATATTACTTTGAGATAAATGTAACAAAATATGTGCATCTATACATTGAAAGCTATTGAGGGAGGAGAAAGAAAGAAACTGAACAGCAGACAAGATTAGTGAGGTCTGGATAGAAACTTCCACCGCAAGCCCCATGGACTGGAGTGAGAACACCCATTTTCAGGTCCATGGACTTCCCTTTTTGTGCTTGTCCTCTTGATTGGCCCTTTCCAACCCTCTCCTAATTGGTGTATTTCAATCCCACACCATGGTGCCACCCTCTGATTGGTGCTACCACCAACCAATCAGGATGCTTTCAAGACTATATAAAACTTTGACTGCAGAGGCATCCTCAACAACCTTTTATGGATCCCCTCCTGCTGCTGGGAGCTTTCCTGTCTTCGAATGAATTCCTACTTACTCATTCTCCAGTATGAAAAATTTATAAGCAAGGAATTAACTTTTGGAATTCTTCCAGTGCTGAGACAAGAACTGGGAACTGCTGAACTAAAAGAGCTGCACATGCCAGATTGGAAGGGCTGGATCCATCAAGCTAAGAAAGCTTAAGCATTTTTGGGGGGCCTGGTTTGCCTGTCCACCAAACTGGCAGAGCTGTAAACACTCCTTGGGGGCCTGGCATGCTGGCTCACCAAACCAACCTAGCTGCAGTACTTCTCTGGTGCTGGCTTAAACAAAAGGAAGCAAATTTTACTCTTTCCCTTCTAAGGAACCATTCAAACTGGAGATTTAAAAGTGCCTGAGACAGGTATATGAGTCCATTGAGACAGTCCCCAGTGGCCTCTGAAAAAACTCAAGCCAGCAGTCAATGGAGCATCTTCTTTACTGCTTCCCTATCATGAACCAAATTTTTCAAACGGTGCAGGACGTTAAGTTGGTTTTAAGAGGGCCAACAAACGAGGTGAGCTATAGACACTCCTTGGGGCTCGTTCTCCAGCCCACCAGGTCTCAGGGCTTGGCTCATCAGCCCCCAAACTTAGAAAGCTATAACACTTCTTGGGCGCTTGGCAGCTGTGGGCATCCCTGAGTTCTCAGGTCACCACATTCCCCTAACAGGATGCCATCGCGTCCCCAGCCACTGCATGAATCCCAGGCTTGTAGTGCAGCTTCAAGAATGTGTCATCCCTCAGGCGCCCTGCTCACCAACTTGTGGGGCTGCAAAACTGCATCACTTATAAAGGCTCCTCCAGGATCATCAGGGGGTGAGTTAAAGCAGACCTACCTCTTTTGTTTCCAAAGCTTCTTGTCCTTAACTTTCCTACTGCATTTTCTTCAGCCTTTCCTTTCACATTTTCTTTTAGATCGCGTGGCTACTGTCCCCTCTTTGTGCTCAATGTCACAGGGGTTCTTTCAGTCTAGCGAGATGGCATTGCTGGACAGTATGGGTAGCTGATTTGGACATTTGGAATGTGGCTCAGGGCAATGTGTTTCTGTCATTTCAGGGAAGTAGGGAATTGGAACGGTTTTTAAGAATTTTCTCTTAATGAAATAACTCACTGGCAGAGGGTAGGAGGCTCTGGTTTTGATTTTTTCCACCATGTCAGCATAAGGTCATGAATATGAGAAACTTTTATATGCAAGGAAAATTAACTTTTGGAAGGCGTGTCATTAGGTCAAGTCCCCACTTCCTTAGGTTCCTTCTCTTTTGTTTAAGGAGAATCTAACTCTATAGTTCCACCTTAGCATGTAAAGTCTTGTCAGCACATTTAAGGGATTCTATGGATAGGTAAAAATTGAATGAAAGAGGGCTCTTCCCTTTAAAGCACTTTGTTGGCTCCATGCCTGGGAACTCAGACACCTCATTTGTTGGTCCTCTTAAAATCAACTTAATGTCCTTCACCATTTGAAAAATTTGGTTCATGATAGGAAAGCAGTAAAGATGATGCTTCATCAGCTGCTGGCTTGACAGCAGCAAGATTGGCCCCCTTCAGAACCACTGGGGACTGTCTCAATGGACTCATATACTTGCCTCAGGCACTTTAAAATCTCCAGTTTGAATGGTTCCTTACAAGGCAAAGAGGACTTTATTTGGAAAGTAATTTCTCCCATTAATATGGACATTGCAACTTGGCACAATCTGTGGGTCTCCTGGCCAGAGGTTGACAGAAGGTCCCAAGATCACCCTTTCCTCTGTTAGAATCCCATAACCAAATACAATCGCTCCAAGGTATTTTTTAAGACTTACTCTGGAATAGGGGGATTGCTAGGTTTGTGGAATTCAGAGATATAGTTGATAGTGAAGGGCTGGAGCATAACGTATTTTTCAATTGATAGCCCTTTTTTTTGTATTATTGTTCATATTTAGTTCATACATAGTTAGCCTCATATTAAAATTTGCTTCCTTTTGTTTAGAAGCAGTCAACCTCCTGATGATAATGAAGATAGCATCCCATATGGAAATTTCCTACTACCAAAGACTCTTTGTTGGCCCTCCAAAGGATTCTAGCTGACATTCCCACAGCCCATGATCAGCAGAAGGTAACCAGACTGGTCATTGTCTCTACTCCCTAAGAGCAGTTTGGGTCACCACTCCAGAAGGGGAATTGAGAGAGGAGAAAAGAAGAAAATGGATAGGCAGACAGATTAGGGCAGGTCCTAGTAAAAATTTCTGTTGCAAGTCCCATGGACTGCAGTGAGCACCCTCACTTCTAGGTTTGTGAATTTCCCCTTCCAAGCACTTCTTCTTGATGGGCTCTTTTCAACCCTCTCATGATTGGTGCGTGTCAATTGCACACCATGGTACCTCTTTCTGATTGGTGCTACTACCAACCAATCAGCACACTTTCAAGACTATATAAACCCTTGACTGTGGAGACATCATCAACAACACTCTTTCAGGCCCCTCCTACTGCCAAGAGCTTTCTTATCTTCTGATAAGTTTCTACTAACTTACTCTCCAGTGCCCTTGCCCCTCATTATTCCTTGGTATGAGGCATGAATTCAGAAATGTTGAATTAGAAGAGCTGCACATGCTACTCTGGAAGAGCTGGACCTGCCAAACAAAGAAGGCTTCTACACTTCATGAGGGTCTAGCTTGCCAGCCCACCAAACTGACAGAGCTGTAAACCCTCCTTGGGGGTCTGACTTGCTGGCCCACTGAACTGGCAGAACTGTAAACACCTGTCGGGGCTCCCCTCTTCGACCCCCAAACTAAGAAAGCTGTAAGATTCCTTGGGGGCTCTGCAGCTGTAAGCATCCCCGAGTTCTTGGGCACCACCTCTTTCCTAACGACATCACGTCCCCAGCTACCACATGAATACCGGGTTGGCATTGCAGCTTCAGGAATTGCAAAATCCCTTGGGGGCCCAGCTCACCAAATTGTGGGACAAGACAACTGCATCACTATGAAACACTGCTGACAGAACGTTAAAAAAAAAGATCTAAATAAATGATGGCATTTTACCATGGTTCTGATTCAGAGCACTCAATATTGAGATATCAGTTTATCTATAGAGTCAAGGCAATTCTAATGAAAATCTCATTAGAATTTTTCATGGAAATTGATACTTTGGTTCTAAAACTTATATGGAAATGACAAGGATCTTGAATAGTTGAAATAACTTGGAAAAAAATTGCAAAACCGTAGACCTAGTATTACCTAATTTCAAGACCCAGAATAAAGAAACAGTAAGAACAAGGATGTAGCTTGGGCTTAAATATAGAGAAACAGAACAAAGGACCAGAAGAGTGAATCCAGAATAAACCAACATATATATAGATAACTTATTTTTGAAAATGCTGTAAAGGCAATTCCGTAGGAAAAGGTAATTATTCTCAACAAATGGTACTGGGACAACTGCAAGTCTGTATATATTTTTAAAAAAAGAACTTAAATTTGTACCTTGTACTATATATAAAAATTAACTCTAAATGCATTATAGTTGTAAATGCCAAGACTAAAACTATAAAACTTCTAAGATAAAATATAGAACATTTTACCTTCATTTATGCAAAGATTCCTTAGATATAGCACCAAAAGCATAATTCATTATAAAAAAAAATTGAGGAAATGAACTTTCTCAAATACAAACTTCTGCTTTTGAACAGTAAATAAAAAGTTGAGCCAGAAACTGGGGAAAATATTTGCTAAGCATATTTTCTGTATCCAGAATATATATGTAAACTCTCAAAACTCAATAATAAGAAAAAAATTAAAAAACTGGACAGAGAATTTGAAAAGACACATTATAAAAGAAGATTAAGGATACCAAAGAGCACATGAAAAGATGTTCATCATCATTAGTCATTAGGACAATGCAAAAAAAAAAAAAAAGCCACAAGTTCACACCATCAGAAGGGATAAAATTTAAAACACTAACTATACCAAGTGTCAGCAACACCACAGAGCAACCGAAACTCTCATATCCTACTGGTGAGAATGTAACAGTTTGGCAGTTTCTTAAAAGTTAAACCTACACACGTTATATTATTTGACCACTCTACCCTCAAACGTTTACCTCTGAGGTGAGAAAGCATATGTTAATTGTACACATATGTTCACAGAAGAATTATTTAAAATAATTAACCAGAAAAACAATATTAATATCCATTAACAAGTAAATGGATAAACAATTGTGGTAAAATCAGTCCTCATTACGTGCAGATTCCCATCTGTGAATTTGGCTACTGGCTAAAATGTATTTGTAACTCCCCAAGCAAATAATTGTAGAGGTTTCATGGCCATTTGAGGATGTGTGAAAAATTGGGTCACTCACCACACACTTTCTCAGTTGAGGATGAACAAGTCTACCTTCCTGTTTCATCTTTCATGTTGCCTCACTTTTTTGCAATATATTTAGGGCAACATTTTTATATTTTTGTACTGTTTGCTGGTGATTTTGCTGTGAAAATGGTGCCCAAGCCAGTGCTGAAGTGTTGTCTAGTGCTGTGCCTTATGGAGTAATGTATGTGTTGATAAGCTTCATCAGCTGCTCTTGTTTTTGGTGTGGTTTCATGGATGCAAACGTGTATAGAAATGGCAAATTGTACACATTAGATATTCAGAAATATATTTGTAAATTATATTCCAAAAAGGTGGTCAAAGAAGATTTTAGCGGTGGTATGATGCAGAGACAAAAAGTAGAATTTTGTCGTTATATAAATCCCATAAGATACAAAGTTTGTGATGTCTGTATAATATTTGAATTTAATATACTGAGAATATAATTTCTGACTTCTCCTGGAATGACATTCCTTTGCACTTAAATTTTACTGATTTTTAACTGTGTTGCCCTTTTCTTAGTGTCCTATTATGTTTCTTTGTTTGTTGGATGTTCCCATTGAAGCATGGGATATACCTAAGTTTAAAATTATCTTCTTTATAATTATTCATCATTATCATGTTCATACTAATTCATTAATTTTCATGACTAATTGCAATATAAGCCTATAATTGCTGCATACAGAGTTAAAAATTTATTGTTATACAATAAAATTAAAAGACTCTTTATGTAGGCTTTTTTCCTTATGTGTCTGATTGTAATAAATAGCCATTGTGACTTCTGTTTTCTTTAAAAAAAAAATCACAAAGATGCTACTTTGATAGTATATTTTACCTTTCAAATTTTGTTGGATTGATAACTAAATATTACATGTTGTTTCAGTATCAACAAAAAAGTTATTTGATTGATTATCAATGCTATAAACTATTTTTCACAATGATTCTTTAATAAGAATATGCTTAGATATTACCATGCCATTTATCATTATTATATCCTTACCATTATTATTGTATGACTCATCTTCATTTGGTAGTATATTTTTATGTAAAGGGAAAAGTAACCAAATAATAAAACAGAAAGTATAACATATGTAGTTTAAAAAATCAACTTAAATTATAAACTTTCTTTAAGTGAGCCCCCACTACATCTAAGATGATAATTAGACTACCAAAAACACAACTTTATTTTTTATTATAAATAAATAAATTTGAAAAATGAAATGGTTGCTCAAAATATGCAATGTTAGTTTCTCAAAAGATAGACTGATTTTTCCATTTATATCAATATGGCTAATTTAATTAATAATTAAAATAAAATGATTCTATTATTGAAGGAGTCTTATAATGATTCAGAATTTTTGATTCAGGTTTTTACATGCATATTTATTCTAATTTTATTTACTGAAGGAATATTTCTAGTTTGAAGCCTTAGCCTTCTTTCTGATGTTTTATTTTATGACTATTGCTTCCCTAAATACAATTTTATAATTTTATATTGTTTGTTTATATTCTAGTTGAAGTGATTGTAGAATTTTTCTAGTAGCAGAAACATAAGACATTCTTGAAAATTTTATAATAGCGAGGAGATTAATTCACCATTTTATAAACTTCAATTTGACAATATATTCATTCTAGGGAGGCCTGTGTACAATTTCTGGTTTAATCTATTCAATATTAATGACTGAACATATTGACTAGCTTTGCTATAAGATTAATAATGACTTGGATACTCTCTGTTGGATCATTTAATTATTAGTTTAAGAAGCTAACCTAATTTTCATCTAATCTTTTAAAAATATTTTAAGCAATTTGCAGATTCAATGTAATCTTTATCAAAGTATCAATAACATTTATTACAGAACTATTAAAAAATTTTAATTTTGTAAAACCACCAAAGTTCCTGACTAGCTAAAGCAATTCAGAGCAAAAATAAAGCAGGAATTATCACAATACTTTGAAAAATGGATTAAAGATCTAAACTTAAGACCTATAGCTATGACACTTTAGAAGAAAATCTTGTGAAAATGCTCCAGGACTATTAGTCTGGGCAAATATTTAATATGTAAGATCTCAAATGCACAGGCAACGAAAGCAAATGTGAACCTAATGGGATTACACCAAGCAAGAAAGCTTCTGCACAGCAAAGGAAACAAAATAAAGAGACAACTCACAGAATGGAATAAAAGAGTTTCAAACTACCCATCTGACAGGGGAATAATAACCAGAATATGCAACGAACTTCAGTAATTCAATTAGCAACATCAACAACAGAAACAATAATAATCCAATTAAAAAATGGACAAAGTGTCTGAATAGATATGTCTCAAAAGAAGACAAAGAAATGGCCAATAGATGCGTGAAAAAATGTTCAACATCATTAATCATCATAGAAAGGCAAATCAAAACTACAATATGTCACCTTACTCCAATTAAAATGGTTTTTATCAAAAAGACAAGCAGTAATAGATTCTGGCTTGGATATCGAGAAAGGGGAACTCATGTATGTGGTTGGTGGGAATGGGAATTAGTGGAACCATGATGGAAAACAGTGTAGCGGTTCCTCAAAAAGGTAAAAGTAAGCCTTGCGTGGTGGTTTAAACTTGTAATTCCAGCACTATGAGAGGCCAAGGCAAGAGGATTGCGAGAGCCTGCAGGATCGAGACCAGGCTGGGCAACATGGTGAGACCTCATCTCTACAATAAATCAAAAAATTTGCTGGACATGGTAGCTCATACCAGTAGTTCTGGCTACTTGGAAGACTGAGGTGGAAGGAATGCCGAAGTCTAGCAGGTCGGTGCTGGGGTGGCCATGAGCGTGCCCCTGCACTCCAGCTTGGGTGACAGTGAGACTCCAACTCAAAAAAAAAAAAAGCTAAAAGTAAAGCTACCATATGATCCACTAATCCCACCTCTGGGCATATCCAAAAGAAAAGAAATCAATATACAGAAGGCTATATGCACTTCTATGTTTATTGCCACACTATTCACAATATGCAGGATATGAAATTAATAGCTGGAAAAATTTGAATGTTCTACCATAGAAAATACAAATATTCAAGATGATGCATATCACAAATACACTGATTAGATCTTTACAAATTCTAGAAAGGTCTTAAATGATCACACATAGCCTGAAACTATGTACATCAATAAAAAAATTAACATGCCTTTAATAACTTTGATATACCCTAAAGAAAAAGGACAAGAACCTATTTGACAAAAGGGAAGAGGAGGAGAAAAAATAAAACTTTTTCAAATATTATCAGTAGTTTCTTGTGATTTTTATTTAAGAAATAATGCTACTGTGATGGTATTGTTCATTGCTTAACTTTATATAGATCCACTACCCATTCTTGTCACTTCCACTCTCTGGACAGGAAAGGTTATATACTAATTGTTCCCACTTCTGTGGGCATGAGGTGTGGCCATGTGACTCACATCTGATCAATGAAGTGCAATCAGAAAGTTACTGAAAAGATTTTGCATTAAAAAAAAATAAAGGAG
>CAUYQG010117421.1:0-22667 GCA_963574415.1 Tarsius wallacei
GCCTCCTATCTCCCAGCACAGATTCCAAAGTAGCCTTCAGTAAAAGTAAAAAAGCCAGGTTAGCCCAGGGAGGGAAAAAGTCCTGACAAATCAAATATTTTGTTGCAGCCCGGTCGTGTGTTTGTGCGCTTGTGTGTTTAAAGATTTAACTGGTCTTCCCACGAGCTACGTTTTTCCCTCCTGCCTATTTCTCCTTCAGAACCACTTTGCAGCTCTAACCTTCCTGAGGTTTGCCCTGCTGTAATGACTGTTTAACACTACCCACCTAACACGGTTCTTCTGTTCGATTAACTCAGTCTCTCAGTCGTCCTCACAACTTGCCGGCTCTGGGTGTTATTTTGCTAAGATGTGAGCTTTGAGAAGTTCAATGGCTTGCCTATCATCACGAAGCCAAGACGGAGAGCACCCG
This sequence comes from Tarsius wallacei, assembly GCA_963574415.1. Taxonomy (NCBI): domain Eukaryota; kingdom Metazoa; phylum Chordata; class Mammalia; order Primates; family Tarsiidae; genus Tarsius; species Tarsius wallacei. Next base: position 410 of record CAUYQG010117421.1, read on the forward strand.
AAACTCAGATCTTTCCCCCCTGGGTATGGGGTTCTTGCTGGCACCCCATCTCATTTCCCTAGACCAGTGTGGCCCTCATCTCTGTCTGTCTTTCCTCAAGTCAACACATGTTTCTCGGGTATCCTGGGGTCCCTCATCCCTCCTACCTCGGCAACTAATTCAACAGGATTCTTCCGTTTGGGATTTGCTTTGCCTTTCTGGGTCTTTTGAGGTTGCCGATTAGCATTTTGGACAATCACTTAGATGTTAAGAGTCAGACCCTCAAGGCTTGAATCCTAGACCTGCTGCTTGCTGGCTGGGCCTTCTCCAGCGAGTTGCTTAACCCCTCTGGGTCTCACTTACCGCTGCTACTGCAAAGTGAAACTAGAAATTGTCTTCTTAGGTAATTATAGACCTGAAGCCCTCACAGGATAGTTTTGAGGATTAAAAGACATAGTGATTATAAGGTTTCTAGTACCATGCCACACAGTTACTAACGTTAGCTATAATTCTGAGTGTATTATTTATTTTCTTTCGCCCCGTTTTTAAGTCTCTTCATGAATTCAAGATCTCTTTCCCCATCTGTTTTTGTGGTGAATGAGAATATCAGGGTTAGGGTCTGTCCTGTCCATCTCTTCAAAGTGACATTATACTTTTTATTTTAAAAAGGATAAAAAGAGAATCCCTAGCCATTTCCCCTTTCTGTGTGGCTACACTTTGCCCGTCATCTTAAAAGTTCATTTCTTTTCTTCATAGCACAAGGGGGTAGTCAGGGATCACAATTTAGAACTTTTAATTTTAGTACATGTGTCCCCAAAGTGAGCACAGAAATGTTGCAACGGGCAAATCTTGTTTGTTTCCTCTCAGATATGTTGAAAAGAAAAAAAATCTCTCCTGTTTTAGAAACACTTGCCTTCCTGGTAGCCAGGAGCTGGAAATGGCAAGGGGATTTGTATGAGTTTCTCTGCATTCAGGCACTTTTGGGCACTAAGAACTCGGAGGAGAGAAGCCAGCCTTGGGAGACCACTGTCTTCCCTTCAACAATGAGAAGGAATATAATTCCAGTTCAAAAATTTTCTGTACCTTATTCAGCCCCATCCAGTTTTCTGCCACTTTCTAACTGTGGAACCATAGGCTGTGTGTACCTTACCTCTCTCAGGATTGGTTTCCTCACTAGCTAAAAAGAGGTTTAAAATAGTCACTCCAACACCTTGCTACAGATGTCTTAGGAAGATTAAATGGGACAGCATGCAGGGTGCCCAGCCTGGTGCCTGGCACATACTAAATGCTCGTGAAATGTAACGATAGTCACGTACTATTATTAAATTCTATCTAGGTGATAGCAACTGATGGAGTGGACGAGCTTATTAATTCAGACTTTTCTTCTCTCTGTTTCCTTCCCTATAACACTGAAGCTGGAAAGCTCTGTATATTTTTAAAAGTCCATTATGTAGGCCTTGTTCTTACAATCCAGGTTCATTTGATAATCTCTCCACGTTTCTATATAGACCCAGTGACATGTCAGAACAATAAACTAAGGGAGAGAGTTTGGTCCACACCTTCGGGGTCCACAAACAGAGTTTCAGCCCAGGTAGAAGGAAGAAAGAGCTTACAAGAACTTACTAAATATTAAAGCTGTGGTCTTTGTGCACCCGGAGTTTTAAAAGCCCAGAGTTAAGAGAAATCTTTGAGAGCTCTGAGGTCGGCCTCACATTTTTAGATTTAAAAAAGTCAAAGATCAGGGAGGGTAAAGGGCCGCGGTCAAGGTCACACAGGGGATTGAGGGCAGAGCAAATCTTCTGGTGCCTACCCCCAAATGAGTTGCACTATCCTATGCTGTCAGAAAAACGGATGAGAAAATGAAAACTGCAGTCTGCCGTGTTGGGCCTTTTTGGAGACAGAGCAATTGTGTTTTTGTGCCTGTGCACATCTGAAGCCTCTGACGGCATGGTCTGTGGGCTCTGGGACAGACGAGCAACCCCCGTGGCTCAGAGTCACAGCAGCCTGTGTGTTGACTGCTTGGTAGTCGTCTTCTCGTTCCGTCTTTACTTTGACTCCACAGGGTGGAGGTGGTTCTACCCTGGGGATCCAGGAGGCTGAGCCTTTCCCTCACCATCCTAACAGGTCCAGGCTGATGATGCTGAGATTTGTGCATCTGCAAAGAGCACATGCTTTTTGACAGTCTCTGATCCGCCGAGGGCCGGTGTGGCTGGCCCATGGAGGAACAGGAGCTCATCTTCCTCAACTTTGGGTATTCCTCCCCTGTTTCCGAGCTACTGGAAGCACTGTGTCTTCCTGCCCGATGCTTGCTCGGAACTCACTTCCTGAGACAGTGACAGAGTGTGGGAGCATAAGGACTGGAGGGAGAAGGCAAAAATGTCTCGAAGCATCAACACGAGAAGGCTTCCTGGGAGAGGCATGCTTGTAAAGAACAGAGGGTAAGTGTGTGGGGGCACACATGTGGCAATAACAGCAAAAGTCTGGTTTCTACATGGGTCTTTTGGCGAGTTACCTCATGTTCGGTTTGTGTCAAATTTTTAAACAGGGTTTGCCATCTTCGTTGGAAAATATGAAACAAGGCAAGATTGGCTCTTTTTCACTCAACAGAACTTCTCTCGTGGATGTAACATTCTAGAAAAGATAAAAGGACAGTGAGGGAAGCACAGATCACTGGTTGCCAGGGGTTAAGGGCTGGAAGGAAAGCCTGGCTAACTAGGGTAGCACCAAGACATTTGTGAGGTGCTAGGACCATTCTGCATCCTGGTTGCATGAGTCTACCCACGTATTAAAATTCATAGAACTGCACACCAAAAAGTCAGTTTTACTACGGGCTTGTGTTGTCAAATCTATTTATTTAGTTGAAATTAACCTATAAAATCGTATGTATATACATGGACAACATAATGTGTGGAAGTCTACACACACACACACACACGCACACACACACACACACACACATTCTGTGTATGCATTTTAAAAAGAAGACATGTCATAAATCAAGACACAGAAACTCACTAAAGTACACCAAGTCGATGTACAATGATGCAGAAGTGTCTTGTACAATCAACCGCTCTTCAGGACATCACCTGGTGCCTCTCGCAGTGTAGGCCTGATGTCCCACTGACAGTTGACCCTCCCAGGGTGCCAGCTGAGGGCCAGGGGCTTGTTTCTCATAAGTCCAGGCTCCAGCTTTTCCATGGGCCCCTTTATTCCATCTGAGCCAGGAGGGATGGGAGTGAGGATGGATGCGGAGGGTGGGGGGGTGTGGGCGGGGGATCACATTTGTGTGGGAGTCTACATCTTATGAACAATGTCTATTCTTTCTAAGAGGCCTACATCATCTCAGAGTGTGGATGACATTTCCCCTAAACCCATTATCTTACGAAATTAAGCACAGGTAAAGAGATTCTCTAGGACAGAATGTTGATCTAAAGTAGCATCAATTCCTCTTACAGCTGTAGTAGCAACTGCCGCCGTGGACTGAGGGTCTACTCGAGGGATCAGGCGTGCGTTCTGCCTGCAGGTGCTGTCTCCGTTCTTCCTCCCAATCACCCAGTTGAGGAAGCTGCTGTTCCTTCACTGCTCACATGAGGAAACCACAAGCGAGACCACTAAACACGACGACAAGGCGGATGCCTGCGATTCCAGTCTAGGTCTCAGACTCCAGGCACTGGAGTCCTTCCCATCATGGCCACTGGCCACTCCAGCTGGGGCCATCCAGTCCTACCTCTCCTCCTCCTCCTCCTCCTCCTTCTCTCTCCTCCCTCCTCCCTCACCCCACAGGCATCCCCATTTCCCAATCTTCCACCTGGTTCCCTTCCCCAGATGTGACTTTGACAATCTGTCTCCACCAGCACCCCGGCCCATAAGAGGTATGCCCCTGCTTTGAACCTGTCTGTCCCCAGCCCTCCCCTCCTTCCCCTTTATGCTCCGGGAACTATGGCCGGTAGCTCGGAAACGGGGAAGGAATATACAAAGTCGAGGAAGATGAGCTCCTGCTTCCCCCTGGGGCCAGCCACACTGGTCCTTGGCTGATCAGAGACTGTCATTTTTCTCCCTGTCTCTTCATTCTTAGAAGTGAATGTGGTAGGACACCTCAGCCTTCATCTTGTCAGACTCTAGGGATGCAGGAATGTCTGTGAGCAGACCTGGGATCTCATCATGCAGAGCCGCAGTCCTCAATGTGTGTGCGTTAGCATCAACTGGGAATGTGTTAAAAATGCAGATTCTCAGGCTTCTGCCCAGACTTACTGAACAAAAACCTCTGGGGGTGGAATCCAGCAATCTGGGTTCTAGCATGCATCCAGGTTACTCTGAATCACGAGAAAGTGAGATAGACTGATATAAGCCAGTGCTTCTCAAACTTCAATGTGCATTAAAACACCCAAAGAGAGGACTGCTAGAATTAGTAAATAAAAGCGCAGTGTGCTTATGGGATAGGCTTATACTAAAAAAATCAAAACCAAACATCGTTTATCCAAAATCCAAATTGAACTGGGTGTCCTGTATTTTATCTGTCAACTCTACCTGAGTCTATTTTTTTTCTTTTAGTGCAGCTTCTGAGTCAGTAGGTCTGAGGTAAATCCTGAGAGTCTGTATTTCTGACAAGTTGCCAGGTGGTGGGTGCCCACGCTGCCAGACCCTATAGCCAGCAAGGGTCTAGAGCTATTTGTTAAATATGGATTCGAGCCTCCTGAGTCAGATTGCCCAGGGGAGACACTGCTTTTGAATATTGTAATCAAGGAAACATGCATTCTGAGTCACAAACATCCCATTTACACGCTCCGAGGAGACATTCTGCAAGTTCAGGGTTGACATGCAGAGGCGACATGATGCATGCGGGAGCCAAGACGAGCCAAGAACGTGGTGGCTTTGCTGAGAAGAGAAGGGACGCTCGTTGAGGTAGATGGCCAACCCACTGTGGGCGTGGAGGACCGGGGTCTAGCAGCTTGGCACTGGCGTGGGAAGGAGTGAAACTCAGGGCTGCCGGTCCCTCGGGCCCCCCAGAGATAAGCGTCTCCGTGAATAAGATGCCAGTGAGTGCGTCTATGCAGCCCCTCCTCTGTTGAGAACTCTAGGAGCGATCTCATTTCTGCTTATTCTCAAGCAGCACTTCAGAATGGAAATCCGTTCCCCTTTTAGTCCATGAAGAAAGCAAGCCTCAGAAAGTGCTGAGACACCTGCCTGAGGCTATGCAGCTGGCGAGGCCTGGAGGCAGAACACAGGTCTGCTCCAGAAGCCTCTCTCCACTGCCTGAAACCTCTCTCTGTTGATGTTCATTCTCTCGGGGGCAATTAGGTGCAAGAGCAGGTCCTGGGGACACGTGGCTGCCGTTCCACGCAACTGCAGCAGGAGATTTCCTTAACACGCTCCCAGTGGGGCCTCTGCATGCCATCCGGGGATGCCCAGAGCATTACCTGTGCTGACTCAGCGTACTCCATGACCTGCCTGAGTCAAAGCTACTCTGGAGGGCCGGACCTCCGGCATCAGTAGGCCCGCGAGCTCCCGCCTTTTTCTGGGGCCAGAGTCACCGTGTATTTACTCTTGATGCACGTTTTTCCTTTGATCTTCCCAAACAGCCACTTCGACTTAGGTTTCCACCTGGACGCGATGAAATTCCAGGCGTGTGCTCACCTCCATCCCAGGTTTCAAGGTGTATCCGCGTAAAGCATTCCTCTCCATCCGAGCAGTGCCAGGGAGTCGGAGGTCCCAGGCCCACTCAGGGTAGGATGTTCAGTTTCAAACTCTTAATCCTATTGATTTCCAGTCCTTTTGATCTTTTCAGCACTGGTCGGGAGACTTGAGTTTGTGTAATTTAGAGGGGAGAGGCTGATTGGTTCTGCTTGCATTATGACCTGTGTGTGCCGTTTAACTAATAATAAAAGCAGCCGACAGCTGCTGGACCACTGGGGGACAACCTCGCAGCTTCCGCTTTTCCAAAAGCCCGGACAGTTATTTGGGTTTCAGAAGAATGGCTGGATCAGATCGTCAGCCTGGGATGGATTCTGTTTTGTCTCTAAGCAGCCTCCAGTTGTCCTTTGTAGAGTCCACAAGTGAATAAAATAAGCAGAAACACGCAGCTTTTTTTTAAAAATCAAGGACAGGAAAAGGGAAGAAAGGTAATATTTCCTGAGTGTTGAGGTTGTGCCAGGCACTTAACTCACTTAATCCTCTCAATAGCTTTGGGTCGAAGATCTTATTATCCCCATTTTACAGATTAGAGAGTCTAGCCTAAAAGGTTAAGAAACATGCCCCAAGTTCAAACAGCCAGAAAATGACAAGCTTGGGCTAAGAACTCAAGTCTGTCTGATTTCAAAGTCATTGTGTTTTCACGCTATGAAAGTTGAAGAATTTCTTCATGCATCCCCCAAAGTAAGAACGTTTGGTTCTGTTTTGTTGTTTTTGTGTTTTTTAATGAATACAAGAGTGCGTTATTGCAGAGTACTGGGTTCTCTCTCAACCTGATATCAAGACTCATTAACAGCTCTGCTAAGTAAGTGGAAAATAAAAAAAAGAGCAGTGAAATGAAGCAGGAATCTGAGAAACAGTTCAGTGAAAATCAGTGGGGAAGTTAATGGACTATTTAATAACTGGTAGTGGGCAACCAACTTTCCATATTAAAACAAAAACATAAAGTTAAATTCCCACCATACATACAAGCAAAGTCCAGGTGGCTTCAGTATCTGAAGTTTAAAAGAAAACAATTTTTAAGCCTTTAAAATTACTAGGAAAAAAAATAGTAGAATATCTTTGTTAGAGCAGGAAAGATACCGAAAAACAGAACTAGCAATGGACAAGACTGATAAACTTGGTTACCCCAAATTTAACTTATCTTAGAACAAAAAGCCCAGCTTACAAAGTTAAAAGATGAGAGGTAGCCCGAGAGAAGATATTGACAAGATTTACAACAGTCAAGATTAGTTTTGAGAATGTATTAAGAAACAAACCAAAAAAAAAAACAAAACTCCTACAAATCAATACCCAAAGACAGACAACCAAGTAGATAAATGGGCAGGAACTAGAGAACAAGGAGATCCCAGAAAAGAAGCCCACACCTCCAGAATACACACATAAAACGTTGCTTAACTCCACAGGGAAATAACAAAAATAAACAGTTGGCAAAAAATTAAGTGCTACGTCATTATTCAGCATGATTCAGAATCAGCCACGATGGAAATCCTTCCAGTCATACCGGATTGAAATGGGCGATGTGAATAACCACTCAGGAACGCCCTTCTGGAAATACATTGCAAAGAAATTCCCGTGCAGGGGCAGAGCCAGCTTTGCGGACACGTGCTGTCTCTCAGGACTCGTCCCCAGAAGGGCCGTGTGCTTGGTGTAATTCCCTGCTTTCACTGGCAATTCTGACTCCTTTGACTTTTGAGCTTGTGCTTTTCAGTGAAGTTGGCGGGACAGTGGAGCATTTCATGAGCAGGGCGGTGGTTGCAGTGTGCAGGGCTACCACGTCCAGCTGCCCTGTTCACAGACGGCTTCCAAACACAGAATTCGGGGGGAGCCACGACGCCTGGAGCTTCAGCAGGACTCAGCAGGAACGAGGCAAGCGTGTGATGTCTTCAGCTGAGTGAGTGGCAGCCCGCCACCCCAGGAGGCCACATTTTCCCTCTGAGCCCCCAGCGCAGACAGAGGGCCAGGCACACGGAGGGGCAGAAGCAACCAAGGAACCCTGTTGTACCCACTTCTACTCATGTGACCTCCTGACTCAGACAACCGTTTGTGCTGAAAATGACGGCAGAGAAGACAGAGACTAGGCAACTCACAGTTCCCTCCTCTTTCAGTTCTTTCTTACTCACCCATGAGCCAAAAGTAGCGAGTGTTGGCAGACTGTGCAGGAGTCAAGAAGCGAAATAAAAACAGTTGAGTTCGTTCTGTGCGGTGTTTCCACTGTTCTGATGAGAACGAAATACATGCGCATAGAGGAGACGCAAAAGTCAGGCTGGAACGCAGATTTCACAAAGACTATTAAACAAGCTTGTCTTTGCATCGAAAGCCGATGTTGTACAATATAGAGATGAAAAGTAAGATTCATGGAGATTTACACTTTCTGTTTTCCTTAGAACAACATGAGGATGGTGAGTGAAAAGCATCATCATGACAAGCAGAGGGAGAAGTCATGGAAGAAAGGACAAAACTGCATGTTTTATACGTATCATGGCACTTCCCCCCCTATATTTGAACCGGAAGGGCAGCCCCAAAGTTTCACTTTGCAATGAGCCCATAAATTATGCAGCTGGCCCTGTGTGTCTGGACAAGGAGACGTGAACAAGAATGCCCATTTTGACATAATCGGAGGGGTGAAACAACACAAAAGGGCAAAACCCAATATCCAGGAATGGGAAGATGGAGAGGTCCAAGGATAATCCACCCGGTAGATGAATGCACAGCAGTATTAAATGTATTAAATAAACGACCGAATCCATAGGCGTGTGGGTAGAGACAAAAAAATAGCACTGAGAAGACATTCAAGCTGGAGGCCGTGACCGGAAGTACGAGAGTGTACATCTATATAATTTTATAGAACAACCACAAAATTAATTATTCATGGTTACATTTATGTTTTTGATGAATCAGAGACACATTGACCAGGTGCACAACAAATTCGTGATGGTGATTTTATTTAGGGAGGAAGGCAGAGAACGCCACCTGGAACAGGAAAATGGGGGATTTTGAATTTGATTTTAACCTTTTATTTCTGAAAACATTTATGACAAAATGTCCACCTTATTAACTTAACAAAATGTTTACTGCTGAATACATGGGTTTGATGTACTCTCCTTAGTGAGCTGTCTATATGTTTAAATTTAAAACATTATTCTATTTTTTAATAAGGTAGACCAGCCTCGTCTTCCTCTATGGCTCCATTCCAAACACAGTTTCCAAAAAGCAAAAAGAAAACTTAGTGAGAACGCAGAGCGGAGCCCTCCAAACATGAGTTTCTTTGAGCAAAAGGTTAAAACATGACTCACCCTGTTTATTCAAGTGGGAGACATGGCAGAGAGGCCTGGAGTAAAACACTTCAATGTTTGTGAGGGGACTCTATGAACAGACCATTTGCGTATCACCTGGCTGGCACAGAAAGACAGACATATCATGCATCTCATTTCCAGAGTAATATTTTGTTTTGTTTTGAGTCTCTTGAGTTAACTGTTTTTTTATTTAAATGCGTGTAACTTTTATGTCCTGAATTTTCTAATAAGCAGTCAGACCTTTGGAATCTTCTGATGCCTTCTGGAGGATGATTACATTCTTGGCCCTGGACCAGACAAGAGCACAGTGTTGATTTACTGAGGCATGCAGCCCCCCCGTCCTGGCTTGCACACAGAACAGTAACGACTCTTGAAACTCCCAGGGCCTGAGTTCCAATTCACTTGCCATAGGCACAAAATAAGATGGAAATTATTTTGGCTGCAGAGGCAAATGTAGCTTATTTATGGATAAGACTGCTGCAATGAAAGGAAAAAAAAGTTAATCTAGGAAAGTGGTGCCTGTTTTTGGTTTTGCTTGTCATTACCTTTCTTCTTCCACGCTGGTCTCACACGGGACGCTCGGCTGCAGTTGGAGCCCTGAGCCTCTTAGGGACGACATGGAGTTGGTAAGGGTCCCTGGAAGGTGACTTTCTCAATGCCAGTTTCTTCTGGTCTATCCCCCCACCCCATCCCATCCCCTAAGGAACTTTCCTGTGAGCAAACCTTGCACAAGTAAGTGGTAGGGGTCTCCTTGGCACTGTTCATTGAAATGGCACTTTTAATTGACAGCTCGCGTGGCTATCATTTTTCTACTCATACTTCAAAACTTGACAAGGGTTAAACATGACCGGCATTTAAAAAACAATTCAAAATGTAAGCATCTCTTATGTTGAAAGGGGAGAGAAGAAAAAGAAGCCTAGAACACGTCTAAAAGGTAGATGGCATTTAGAATTCTTTTAATAACTCACCAGCAACTCCTTTTCATCCATATTGGTTATAAAGACAGAAATAACCTTTTTTAGATAGTGTGTACCATGTATTCGAACCTACATAGGAAACAGTTCACAAAACAGTCTCTCTCACTAACCTTTGTAGACCACCACAACGGACTCGCGTTTTCTCTGTACTCACTGTTCACCCAATAGCCAGACAGCGCGATAGCCAGACAGCACCGGGAGTCAATAAAGTTGTGGGAGCCGTTTTGCGTCTCAAGGTGACATGCCATGCCCAAGGGAGCTTGCTGAGTCAGGGCATCCTCTCCTAGTCCTATTGCTCTCCCTGTCCCATCGCTTTGACTCTGATGGCTATGTGGTTAGGAACCTGGGATTTTATCAGCTGATCTTATACTGTATCTGCAGAAAAATCAATACACAATTAACTATCAATTATTTGGACTTGTAGAGGAGACCCGCCCCCTCTCAACAAAAAGCCTTATAATCTGTAACCCCATCCATAAACAGTTGGAATATGTGACATGCTTAATATTTCAACCGACTGGCCTCACTCACTGTCCATGATTTTGACAAATATGAAAACGCATCTGCAGTCTGTGACGAGAACGAGGTGAGAGGGTGAGAGGCCTGTGAGATGGGGGGGGTCTGTCTTGCAGAACCCACATTTTTACCCTGAATAATCCATAAAGCCAAGTGAGTACTGCTTGGTAGTTGATTTCCTTTGTTCGTGTATAACATCTTTTGTTCACGGATTCAAAACATGCCAGGGGAGAGGGGAGAGGCAGAGGCGGACAGTTATAATTTATTTGTCTTTGTTCTGCAGTTTGCTCTCAGGAGTACCAGAGAGTCCTTAGTATGGCCGGCCATGTGGCCATTCGCTTGGAAGTTGAGTCCACCATCATGGATGTCCCAACGCCGCACTCACGCCTGCAGAACGGCGCATACGAGGTGGATGGTGCCGATTACAGGGCTCTCTCCAGACACACAGCTTTACCCCGGGTATGTCTGCTGTCCCCAAACGACCAGGCACTTTTTGGAGAGAAGCCCCACTGCTACTGGTTGAGCAACCCTGGCCTGGCACAGGGACTGTGCTCCTTAGTCCACTGCATGTCACTCGTTTTCAATTTCTCTCACGATATTCAAGTTTTTAAAATGTCACTAAATGGTATGTTCATACTTCTTTTGTGTGAGTCGGATTCTCACTGGTGCCCAGGCTGGAGTGCAGGGGCATGCTCACGGCCACTGCAGCCTCAACTTGCTGGGCTCAGGTGATCCTTCCGCCTCAGCCTTCCAAGTAGCTGGAACCACAGGCACGTGCCACCACACCCTGCTTATACTTATTTTTAAATGCTGCTTCATGTTTCATCCAGTAGCGAGGCATACCTTAATCTAATCACCACTGTGTCATAATGTTTGACATTCAACGTTGCCGATTTTTGAGAACGACAGACAATAGTACCAAGAATATTTTTGCATATGGCTCTTGTCTTCCTTTTTATGAGGGAGTGGAAGGTAGCAAATTTATTGGAAGGGATGGTACAAACAAAATAACCTAAGTGAATATTTTGGTACACGGCTCTTTTTTTTTTCTATTGAATTATTCTGAGAGCAATCTTTCATCCGTGTTCTTATCGGGTTAATGTCTAGAAACATCTTAAAGCCCTTTGCTTTTCGTTTTATAAAAAGATTGTGCCAATTTATAATGTCAAGAACGGACTGCTGTTATTTTACATTTTGATTCATCTAACTTTATATAATACATTCTCTAACAATAATTCTCTACATTTGTCTTGATTTTCTCGTTCCAGCCCCGGACTTGAGGGACTACAGTGTTATGTGACTTGAAGTAACCAGCCCCTCCCACAGCAAGACAGTCGCTGGCTGTTCCTGGCTAACCCATCCCACCCACAGGCTAGAATTCTTTCTTCCTAAGTTAAAAGCAGGACTCTCCTTGTGGAAAATACAATCAAGATGGTCTCATTTAGGGTCATGGGAAACTGTCTTCCTGTTGACTCATCCTTATTCCCTTTAGGTACCCAGGAGTAGGGAGGCCGGAGAGTGGGGAAGTGGCAATATGCAATTATCCAAAGTAGTTACAGCATAGAAAGAAATCCATCTCGATACATGTGAATACATTTTTCGTTTGCGCTTTTCTTGAAAAATTGCTGTCTTCCAGCGATTACGTCTTTTGAGTCAGAAAGGAGGTGCTGGGTTATGGATGGGCTTGCCCAGAAACTTGCTTCCTAACAGAAATCCCTGCTCTCAGGTGGCTTTCTTGGCAGATGACAAGAAGACAAGCCATAGGAAAATGCAGTTCAAATCCAAAGGGCCTGTAACTTTCACTTGCCTCTCTCTCAAGAAGGGACCTGCACCTGGATGTGCAACATTGTAGTATTTTTTCAAGTGCGTCCTTGAAGTGGAGGCTGACCTGGATTTCTACCTCCTCAGCTTTCCACATTCCCTGCACAACTCTCCTGAATTCTGCGGTCGGTGTCCTTGGGCTTTTTGTCAGTATTCAAAATGTCCTGGCAGGTCAGTCTGCAGCCCGCCGTCCAGCACGCGCCAAGGGGGTTGCATTGCCATCCTGGGGCAATACTGCCATCTCGTGGGCTTGGAGAAGGCTGCGCGTTGACCCCAAAGTCAAGTTGCATTTTCCCAACTACAGGCACAAACGGGTCTTCTCTCTGTTGGGTCACATCTAGGCTAATGGGGCTCCCGGGAGACTGGAGAGGTTAAGAAGTTTTGGAGTAGAGAGTGTGTCGTGCCTGTGAGTCACGCCTCCGAGATCTTGAATAAACTTTGGGAACTTATCGGGTGAGAGTTGTTGGAAGACTACATTTACAAGACCCGCTGTTAATGTATCAGACCTAACGGAAACGTGTTGTCAGTAGGACAGTCATGTGGCGGCACTGCTCCGTGTGGGAGTTGGCATATTTTGTGACTTGATCTATCTTTGTAAAAATGTCCGTCCTGGGCACATAGCGGCCAGACATAAAGGGCTCTGTGATTTAATTTTTTTTAAATATGGGAAATATTTCCACTGCAAAAACTCACATCTTTTTTTTTTAACTTTTATGGAAATAGATGTTTTCAGTTTGAAAGATGGATTTAGAGTTTGGGATAGAAAACACAGGGTCTTCGTGGTGCTAAAAGCCCCAAAGCATTTGAGGAAATATTTGGATCAGCACGGAGATGATGTGGTTTAGCAAATCTGTTAATAATAAAAGTGACTTTTCTTGCGGTTAAACTGTTTTCTTGTAAGCCGGTTATAAACGTTCTCTTCGATGAGCCTTCCGGTAAGGTTTAGCTAAAGACGAGAAGACTGCTGGTGTCCCTTGGGGAGAAGAAAGCTGGTGTCTATCTAGGCTGCCCCTAAGAAAGCTGTTTGTTCAACTGACGCACGCCGTCCTTGCAAGGCTGTGGCTACCAGGAAATAATCTTTGATTCTGTCTTCTTGGTGCGGATTCTCCACTAGTAAGGTCCAATTTTGAAATGCAAATTAAGCTCTTCTCAGTACAGGTTTGTTCACATGTCAGAAACATCTCACAAAAATCTCAAACTGCCACACAGTTAGGTGTCTAGATAGAAATTCTGCACTGATGTTTTAATTTTGCTTCATTGTAACAATGTATGGGGGGACATCCCCGCCCCCCAACGGAATTATCTTTCGGGGAGAAAGTTCCTTGTAGTACATGTGGAATGTGTTCCTTCAGAGCAAATGGTCAATCAAAGTTTTTATCTGGAAGCTTTGAGAAGGTTGTGTCAAGGTATGCCGAAGAAACATCCTCAGTTGTGGCAAACGGGTGACTGGTTCTTCCACCATGACAATGTACCCGCCTACGTCATGCTGAGTGTTCAAGAGTTTTTGACCAAAAACGGCATGACACCTGTGCCCCACACTCCCAATTTGCCAAATCTCTCCCCGAGCAACTTTTTCGTTTCCCCAGATGAAAAAAGTCCTCAAAGGGAAACATTTTGCCAACGTGGAAGTGGTGAAACAAAAAACAGCAGAAGCACTAAAAGGCATCAAAATTGATGAGTTTGAAGAACATTCTGAGCAGCGAAAAAAGCATCTCACTAGGTGTATTGCATCCAACAGAGATAACTTTGAAGGCGACTCAAATTTAAACATGTAAGAAAAAAAAATTACAATTTTTTAAATAAATAAATTCCATTTTTTGGGTCCCCCCCCATATGCATTCCATCATGGGCCAAGATAGAACAAAGTGATAAGTTAGGGAAGAGAGTAGCTAATAGCGTCAAATGAGGATGCCCCAGAGCCTAGCAGAAAACAGAATGGACTTCAGGGAATCAGCATAGGGTCAAAGGACATAAACATCACTTAGGGAGCCCTGTCTACTTCCTGGCTAAGTTAGATGAATCAGAACTCAACAAACTGCAGCTGCAAGCCACAGTTTCTTTTCAAAGAAATAGGTGAAAATACATCTTTACAAACCAGTTCTATCCCAGGGTTGATACTAAAACAGGAAACTGCCTTCAGTCTTCTTAATTTTCCCCTACAGAACGGTACTTCTTGTTAATATTTGTAATGACCACCCTGTGGTACTGTAGGATCCCGAATTATCAAGGAAAGATCAAATTATGTTCCATTGATGACACTTAGGAGACATCCAGTGGGTGTGTGTGTGTTACAGAATGATATCGAACAAATGTGGGAATAACAAGGGTGATCTGATCCACCTGCGATTAATAGGAAACTTCAGTCAAGTAGAACCTCATTCCATTATTATTATCCTCATCACCATTATTACTTTTAAGCATTCTGGTCCCTTTCTGATCCACCCGTATTCTTACTGGGGAATTACTTGTCATCCAATGTACCTACATTTTGGCAGAACAACTGAACACCAAAATTGCTCGGCAATGTTGCTGACCTGATCTTACGATGGGGTCTTTCGGTCTTCCGGTATGGAATAGACAGTATTTACACAAAAAAATGATCCATAGCAAGACCCCTTTAATGATTTTTCAAATACATGTTTGACGATAAGTATATCATTTTCAAGGAAATTCCCTATAAAACTGTCGGCTGAAGTATAAATAGAGTCTATTAATAACATAGTTAATATCATGTATTGATCACCTGCAAAGCCACTTGTGTTTTCTATGCATTGTCTCTATGTTTTTTTTGAGTTGGGGTCTCACTCTGTTATCCAGGCTGGAGTACAGTGGTACAATCATGGCTCACTGCAGCCTTGAAATCCTGGGTTCAAGCTATTCTCTGGCCTCATCCTCCTAAGTAGTTGGGGCTATGAGTGCACGCCACCATGCCTAGCTAATTTTTTTAACATTTTTTTTTGTAGAGGTGAGGTCTGGTCAATTAGCCTAGGCTGATCTCAAACTCCTGGTCTCAAACCATCTTCCCACCTTGGCTTCCCCATGTGTTGAGAATACAGGAGTGAGCCCAAGCCCCATCGTCTCTAATTTTTAAGGAGCCCCTGAAGGGTTGGCAGTACTATCGTCACTGTTCAGAAGAGGAAATCGTTTCAGAGAGGATAAATAACCAGAGTAAAGTCATATGGTTAACAAGTGGATAAACAGAATTCAAGGCTTTATGGCTTTCCTTGCTGGGTTTTCATGGAAGATCACTCTGTGTTTGAGTAGGAAATTCTGTTCTCTCTTTTCTTGAGTAGGAAATTCTGTTCTCTCTCTCTTTCTTTAGCCTAGTGACAAACAATGGGAAGAGTGGATGGATCTGTGACAGACACTAAGTGAACTGAACATTGTTGCCCATCTCTCCACCCTTCTTAGTTTTCTTCTGGTCTGGATTCTTCCTTCAAGTGATGACGGTCACCCTCAACAACATGGAACACTCATATTTCTGCACTCCCTTCTGTCTACTTGTCTAAATTCCTCTTTTATATTTCCAGCCAGATTACCAGTTTTCTTTCACTCCCATGACCAAATGCGTCCCTTTATTTCCCACCATTGTAATGAGGTTCCATTTCTCAGACTCACTCATGATATCTGTTCCAACTTCAAAGCCTCTTGCCCAGTCCTGACTTCCTGAAATTCTCTGCGATCTTTGTCAAAGATGAGGAAACTGAGGCTTAGGGCGGTGAAGGCATCCATCCAACATTGCACAAGCGAACACTTGACCAGGACAGATGCTGATCAAAGACACTACACTCTCTTTAACAATATTTACCCAGTCCTCTTACACCTATCGACACAAAGTGATATTTATTAGAGGTATTACTATGCATTCTATTTTCTCCTCTCATACCTGACTCCGGGCCTAATGCAATGTTAAGTCTCAAGTCCTCTGCCTAACATACACTGTTTCCCGTCTTTGATGACTTTGACATCTACTCAATTTTTTAAAAAATTTACTTGCATCAAATAATTGCTGATGTGAAGGGCACATCAGTAGCAGACTCTGGGCATAGGAAGATGAGCAGAATAGTCTGCTACCTACTTGGAGTTGACCATTTGGTGGGGAGAGAGTGAAGACAGACATGGTACGAATCGCCTGAGCCAATCAGCTGTCCACTAAAAACACACTCTCTTCCAGGCTATGAGATTTCGGGTAAGGTGGCATACCAGCTCGCACACCTGCCCTCCCACCCCAATCCAAAATCCCCTTCCTGGAAACCTTGTGCTGCCTGTAAAGCCAAGCTCTCAGACAAATCGCAGCACCTGCCGGGGTTCCACTTCAGTGTTGGTGTTTGAGTTGAGTCCTGCAAACACTCGGCATTAATCTGGGTCTCACAGAGGTGGGACACAGCCTATCGCTCCCTGCCCTGGCCCTCTCCTCTGAGGCCAGTGCCAATGGTTCCCCACACTCCTGATCACACAGGGGCCCAGGTGCTTGTTCGACAGTCGACCCAGTACAAACCCTTGACACTACTTTGCTCTGCAGCAAGAAAGTGAGCTTTTCACCAGATATTAATGGAACATGTCTTTCCTCTGGTTCTTTCATAGCACCCAGCTTTGGGCTAAGAATGTAAATGTGTGCATCAGACATACCTGTTTGAGTTAATGTCGTCTCTCGTACCTGGGAGAATGAATGGGATTTGCTCTTCTAAAAACCAGCTCAAGAGAGGCAGAAAGCAAGAAGGCTTTCAAAGAGAAATGGGTTTATATTAAAAGGATGGAGGCATCAGCTTGAAGGCTTTCCACTGGTCAAAGTGGGGGTAATTAAACATCATACAAATGATAACTATAATTGAATATACAAAATCCATGAATCTATAATGATACTCAAAAAAGAGAAAGCCAAAAGAAAAAAAATTCCTCACTTGAAGGAAGTTATTATAACAACATTATAATATTAAATTGTCATTTTCAAATATTACACAATATTTGAATATTTGAAAGAACTAGGCATTATCCAGTCTTTCCAATTAGTCTCAGATGATGAGAGAACATTTTTCTTTGCAGTAAAACCCCAGCTGGTAATATGTGAATTTATAGAATTAGAAAATCACCACTTTGCAGCCCCTAATAAGAGAAATGATTCAGGCATGCATCATCAATGGGTGCTAAAGTCATAAGGGGAGAGTTGTCTGGTGCGGAAACGTCAGATTACTTCTTCCTCATAAAGGAGAAAGCATAACTCAGCACTCTACCTCAACACCTCGTGGGACACCCAGACAGTTTGTGCCTTCTTTAACGAAGCAACATAGGTTACAACGTCAGCTATGACACTGTCTTGCCAAAACTATTTCAATTGAAACTAATCAAGGCTTTGGTTTATACTTTCAGTTTACAAGAAAAACAGGGATTAGAAAAACAAGTGAGATGGTATCATGAACAACCAAAGAGACCAGGGTAAAGGACAGGCAGCCTGGTCTCCTTGGCAAACAATTGTTAAGGATGACAGAAAGAAGGGTAAGTTTTACATTTAATGAGACTTAACAGACATAGCAACAAATTGTATGCAAAGTGTGGTCCTTGATCAAAATCTAGTTTGTGTAACTATTTGGAGGACAGTTTGGAAGAGTTTTCATCTTGTAACATACAATGTGATGTTAAGGTATTATTGTTAGTTTTGTTAGCAATGATCATGGCATCATGGTTATATGTAAAATGTCTTCAAACTCCTCCTCTTCAAAATAACCATTGTCAATATGGAAAAACTTCATTTCAGACATTTCTTCGTAAGTGAGAGAGAAAAAATGGGCATGAGAAATATTTTATAAAAATAAAATGCTATATGCTAATTAAAAAAATATTCCATTGAAATATAATTGAATGTAAAGAAGAAAGATGAATTAACATAAAATGAAGAAATCCCTGAACTTGAAATAAATGCTTTTTCACTATTAGAGATTCCCTGGATATAGCACTAAAGTTGACAACAAAGTTTGAGAAGCACTTTTAGAGGCTGAGGTCATTACGTTTTTAAATAACCAGATACTTAAATTTTAGGCAGCATTGATTATTTCATCAATCTAAAAACTGAGGAAATTAGCCTCACCTTTTAAATCTATTTTCACTTGCTTTTGTTGGTCAAGGTGTCCAACCATCGTTCCCACAGTTGTTAAGTCTTAGTTCAGTGGATTCAATTCCCAGCACCGGTTTGTTCATCATGACTTCTCTATTTTAGTTTTTCTGATTTGTATTCATCTCTTGACTGACTGGATTTTATCAAACCATTTTAGAAGGCTCAGAAATGCCTCAAAACACTTATAGCAATCGAGAGTGGAAAACTCCATCTTTCCAACTATAATAAAGACCCTCAGGATTTTATGCCAGCAAGCAGGCAGCCACACTGAAAGGAATTTCTTTTCAGCATCTACCAGGAGGGATGCAAGAACTCGGAGGTCATAGTTAAGAGCAAGAGCCTCAGGCTAGATGTGCTAGGTCATGCCTCTAATCTCAAGCACTTTGGGAGGCCCAGGCAAGACAGTGGCTTGGGACTGGAAGTCCAAGGCTGCAGTGAGTGGGTTATGATTGCATCACTGCACTCCAGCTTGGGCAACAAAGGAAACCAAGAAAGAAAGAAAGAAAGAAAGAAAGGAACGAACGAACGAACGAAAGAAGGAAGAGCCTCAGAGTAAAGATTTCTGGGACTGCCTTTTGGCCTCAGGACTAGTTATAAGGTTTGGAGACCAGTCATAGCTGTAAGATCCTCAGTCTCTATGTGCCTGTCTAGAAGAGAAAAGGTATTGACAGAATTAAAGAAGAAAAATCTGTGTAAAGGGCCAAGACAGTGCTTGGCACGTGGTAAGTGCTCAATAAATACTTGCTATCACTAATAATTGGGCTTCCTAGGAGGAACACTTTAATCTCTCCGAGTTAAGTTAGAAAGCCGTCAAATTAGAGGTGAGAGACGGACATGAGTTGTCCCCCATAGTTTCTGATGCAGGGTTATCCAGTGTTCTGTCATCCTTAATGTACCACGGGCAAATGCCACATGACGTTAAAGCATCCGGGGAATTAACTTGAAAAGCCCTATCCAAGTCGTAAAGAGAAGTAAATGAGAAGAAATTATGATTGGTAGGCAGTGTCAAGGATTCGTAAGAATAGCACATGTGCGTAACGCGCTATTTCCATTTCTTCAAATTCTGCTCATTGAATTTTAATTTAAACTGTAGTGATAAAAACCCTGTTTTATTGTTCTAATAACATGAAGGAAGGTGATTCAATCATCAAATCATACACACTTCTCAATATACTCTTTGGGGGATTCATTGACAAAGTATTTTTGTTGTGAGGCTTTGGAGACTGGCTATTGGAATAACAAAGTGATCACTCAGAATCATCTCACAGGCCAAAGCTATTGTCTTATGGTGCCAACAATTACTGAACCACCTGACTTCCTCCAAAGCCTTTGGGAAACCACATCGAGGGAGAAATGACACACATGTTAGTTGGGAACGTAGTCTTACTACAGTAAACCTCCATCTCAGTGAAGCTCTGCCTTCATCCTCACATTCCACAAATGTCTTGAGCATCTGCTACGTACTAGGCATAGGTGCATGAGATGTTAAACAAGACTCGTGTGGTTCCTCAGTCATGGGCTCATGCAGTTAGTCAATCATGAAAAGCAGCGTGGAGAGAAATGTAAATTTACAACTGTGATGAGTGATATGAAGAAGATGTGCGTGGTCCTTCACAAGCTGCTGAATACAGGAGAAACAATCTGTCTCTCCTCTTTGTCTCACACCACTCTCAGCACCCCACTTCTGACACCAGATGTGTGGGAATTTTCCCACACGGATCAGTTCTGTGACACTAGCTGGGTGTCCTATGATTCAGTTGAACTCTGACAATGGTGCAGATTTAGCACAGACCCCACAAGTTAGGGACTTCAGTCCCATAAGACTTTGCCCCATCTCAGAAGGTAGTCACAAGTCCCAGGTTGTGACTTGTTCTCTGGCCAACTGGTTATAAATTGAAGGTTCTCACAATCCCCTCATCAAATTGAATCATTTGCTCAAATGGCTCAAAGAACACAGGAAAACAGGCTTATTGGCTTATTATAAAGATATTACAGAGGATACAGATGAACAGGCAGATAAAGAGGTACACAGGGTAAGGTTTGGAAGAGTCCCAAGTGCAGGAGATTCCGTCTCCATGGAGCTGAGATGCGCCCCCTCCTGGCACATGGAAATGCTTTTGTTCACCAACCTGGAAGTTCTCCAAACTGCATACTTCTGGGAATTTTATAGTAACTTTATCATATAGGCATAATCAATTATTTACTCTATTTGCACCCTCTCCCCTCTCCCCAAAGGGTGGGGCTGAAAGCTTCAACCTTACAATCATGACTTAGTCTTTCTGATGACCAGTCCGAATCCAGGACCCCACCAAGAGGTGCCTCATTAGAACAAAAGACATACTTCTCACCCAGGAAATTCCAAGGGATTTAGAAGCACTATGTCAGACACTCCTAATATTTAGGAAATTATTAAGTCCTAGCAGCTCTGTGCCAGGAAAATATAAAATATATTTTTAAAATATAAGAACAAAAGATTCTCTTAAATTCACCCATCTTCAAGAATTTTAGGAGTTCTGTGTCAGAAACAAGGGGCAGAAACCAATATATGTCCATTCTTACTTCACAGTCTATAACAAATTGATGTAGTTTAAAGAGGGGACAGGATCATTAATAAATAAATAAAAAAAACAGATGCTGGCATGGGTGCAGAGAAAAAGGAATGCTTCTGTACTCTTGGTGGGAGTACACACTAGTCCAACCTCTATGGAAAACAGTGTGGCATTTTCTAAAGGAGCTAGAAATTTATCTTCCATATGACCTAGCAATCTTTCTTCTGGGAATATACCAGGAGGATCAGAAATTG
Source organism: Tarsius wallacei (assembly GCA_963574415.1). NCBI lineage: Eukaryota > Metazoa > Chordata > Mammalia > Primates > Tarsiidae > Tarsius > Tarsius wallacei. The sequence continues at coordinate 21,599 of CAUYQG010117421.1, forward strand.
TTCTACAAAAAAGACTCCTGCACACACACATGTTTATTGCTACACTATTCACAATAAGAAAAACATGGAACCAACCTTACTGTCCATCAAAAGTAGACTGGATAAAGAAAATATGGTACATATACACAATGGAGTATTATGCAGCCATAAAGAAGGATAAAATCATGCACTTCCCAGCAAATTGGATAGAGTTGGAGACAATCATACTTAGTCATCTATCACATAAACCAATAACTGAATACTGCATGTTCTCACTCATAAGTGGGTCCTGAACACTAATCACAATAGCACAAGGAAGGGATTGGCAGTCACGGGACCCTGCCAGGAGAGAGGGGGCAAATCATGACAACACAAAAGGTACCTGATCCTAAATCAGGGGAAGCGAGGACCAGGTGGAGGCCCAAACTTTGCCTGCACGTACATTACTTATGTAGCTAATCCTGACTTGTACACCACATCTCTATAGCAAAATAAACTACCTAATAAATAAAAGAGGGACCAGGAAGGCATCTCTGAGGACGAGATATTTTAGCTGAGGGCTAAAGGACACAACTTTGTTATTCAGTGAAGTGAGGCATGTGGGAAGAGTGTTCAAAACAAAGGAAATAGCAAGGGTTAAGTTTCTGTAGCAGGGGGAGATGTGTCCATTCCAGGAAATGAAGAAAGAAAAGAAGGGTAGAGAGGAGGATGCTGGAGAGGATGTGGTCTGAGAAGAAGCTGAAGGGGTGGGCAGGAGACAGGTTTCAGACTTTATAGAAGAGCAAGCAGCAGACATGGAAGATCACAAGTCGGGACTGAATATAGCACAACCAGATGTGGGCCTTAAGAAGTTTACTACTTACTGGAGTAGGGAACGGGAGTCTCTTTTCTGTACAGGTAAGAATGATGGCAGCTAGGGCTATGATGGTGGTGGTAGTAGTAGAGAAGAGTGGTTAGATTTGAGAGAGATTTAGGAAGTAATGTGATAGGACATGAGGAGTTAGCTCTAGAGAATGAGAAAAGGGGAGTCATCAAAGATGTCACCAAGGTTCCTGGCTGTGGGGTTGGGTGGAGGTTTTGGGTGCCACTC
>CAUYQG010117422.1:0-12056 GCA_963574415.1 Tarsius wallacei
TAGTGACCCTGGGGTCCCGACAAAGTGAGAGGTGTGTCGGGCAGGGAGACCCCAGGCCCCGTCATTCTAAGGTTGCTGCCATACCCAACAGGTCTAAAGCAGGGTTGGGGGCTGACCCAGTCCCTATTTGGGGACCGGGGCAGTCTTGGATCGGTTATGGGGGACTGCATGGGGGCGCGGTGGGAAGGGGGGGGTGTAGAGGTTGAGCTGCTGGAGCAGAAGGAGGTGGGGGGGCAGGGGCAGGTGGGCGCGGGGGAGCCTGGGGCTGTCTGTAAGGGGGGGGCTCGTCTGCAGGGTTGAAATCTGAAATGGAAGAGGAGGGAGCAGGAAGGGGACTCATAGTGAGGGAAGGGTTAGGGTCTGGAGGTGGAGACACAGAGGCATGTGGGACAGTGAGAGGAAGAGGGGTTGTGGAAGCAGCAGCGAATGGTAGCATGAGCTGGGGTTGAAGGTCAGAGGGATTACAGTTAAGGCAAAGGCAGGGGTGTTCACAAAGGAGAGAGAAAGACTAAACATAGGGAATCTCTACCCACCGTTTTGAACACTCACAGAAATTATATAGGTCCCGGATAATATCTGGATTTAGGGACCCTTGAGGGGGCCACTGGTTTTTATTATCTAAGGGCTATGTTGGCCAATCCTGTGTGCAGAGGCGAATTCAGCATTTGGGTTTGACATCGGGGGTGAGTGAGAGTGTAGAGAGATTGTTTAAGAGGCATCTAAGAGGGGAATCAGCCGGCAGGGATGACAAGCCTCCCATGGTGGGACAGGTGGACTAGATGGGTCATCCTCCTAAGAGTCGGCTGTTTGAGAAGTGTGGCTATGGCAGTCTGTCGTCACAGAGGTTTGGCACAATCAGGGTTCTCCTAGAGAACCGAGGGGTCAAGGCACCTAGCGCTAGGAATTTTTAAACAGACAGAGAGCATTTGAGCGAGTGGCGGGTGGGAGGGTATTCAAGATTCCTGCTGGTCGAACAGAAATGGGAATCCTGCAGGGTCTGCCATGGGCCAACAGACGTGGGAGCCTCTGAGGTCCGCTGCTGCCCGACAGATGTGGGAGCCCCTAGGGTTTGTGAGAGATGGAACAGAAGAGAGAGCCTTTTAGGGTCCGCTATGGCTGTGAAGGCCGAAGCGGGGTGTGCTCCTCCTTGCCGCGGGGCCGGAGAGGCTGGATCCTGAGGTCAGTTCCCTCTGGTGATCCCTGGCAAGTTTCAGGCGTCCTTGTTTGGGGGGGGCTTACCTATCCAACGATCGCTGATGGATGCAGCTCAGGCGTTCAAGAGGGTGGGGAAGGTCCGGAGGGCTGGAGTATTCACCAGCGCCAAATCGGGGTCTCACCCAAGGGCAAGAGAGACTCGCCCAGGGGCGAGAGAAACCCGACCCGAGTCATGGCACCAATGAAAGGACTTGGGCGCCAGTAACAACTCCACACCCGTTGGGGACCAAGAGATTTATTAAAGAGGCGGCTACTGAGCTAGAGGAGGGGAGAGAGAGAGAGCGAGCTATGCAGGGAGAGAGTTGTATTTATTAGTTTAGCGAGGGCAGGAAGAGGTCGTGCTAGCATTCTATTGGGTAGAGCAGAGTGGAAATAGGGTGGGCCGAAATTACTATTGGAGGATACTACAAGGCTGATTTGTCATAGGAGGAGATTGTTGGCTCGCAGGTTTGAACTTCACGTGTGTGGAAAATCGTATAGGGGGAAGCTGGAACTTAGGGCCTTTGTTGTTTCCATGTGGCCCTATAGTGTTCAGCGCCATCTTGGGGGAGGAGGCCCTTCTGACTGTTCCCTGCACCCTTCAATCACCCTCTTCCTTTTATTTTAATTTATTTCTCTTTTTTTGATTTAATTTTTATAAACTTAAAAAAATTAAGTATCAAATGCTCTGTTCTACATGTATATTTAATATACTTTATTCAGAAGTAAAGGTAAAATAATAAATGATTAAAATGTCTCTAGTCCTCCACTCTTCTAAAATCAATTCTTACATGTGCAACTCATTATCAAAGAACTCATTTATTGGCAAAGAACTTGTAGAATGCCTACTATGTGTGAGAAAATGTTCTTGGTTGTGAGAAATAATAGTAAACAAAATCCCTGCTTTTGAATTCCATTCTAGAGGAGCCATCTGGAATATAAATAAATATTATCAAGGTAACACATTTTGTATTATCAAGGCAGTCAATTAAGAACTAAAGCTTTGTAATTTTTGAAGAGAGCATAATAGAGAAGAACATAAGACACGGTTTTAAGGTTGAAGGCTTCGTGTTGACCTCCTCCTTTCTGGATCCATGGTGCTGACAATAAAAGCAATAAAATGACAATGGCTTTAGGCTCCCTCTTAATAGCAGAAGCAGCAGTGCATTATCAGCCTAAGCCTCTAAAAAGGCGCTGAAAGACAGCATGATCATTTGCACTGGGTCATGGAATGGCAGGTGTCAAAGGGCTGTAAAGCATTGGAATCCAATCAATTGTGGCTTAATGGTTTCTTTGTACGATTTTGAATAGTAGGTAGGTCAGGTGTCACCATTTCCATTTTCCATAAGAACAGAGATCCGTCATTTTTTGGTAACTTGCCCAAGGTCTCAAAGCTAATTGGTATCAGAACTGGGACTAAATTCCTTTTTCCTATTCCAGTGTTCTCTGTACTTCATCAAGATTTGGTAAGTAGAAAGTGGGAAATCTTCCAGAATAAAAAGCAGTCATAACCAGGCTAAAATGTATCGTAAAGCAAAATTTAAAAATAACTAAATTGGTAAATTTTGTATCAAAGGAAAACGGTTGCAATTATTGTATTTTTAACTTTCCTTATTTTTGTCATCCTCTGTTTAGGTTCATTAGTGAGAAATTCAGTGCACAGCCACAATAACAATAAATACTTGCTTTTTTAGGGGGGAAATTAACTGGAGGGAAAAACAAAACTGTTCAGGTAGAATTTTGGAGGGTTTCTATTATTTCAGATAAGAATCACCTCTCCAAATAACTGAGCTAAATAAATCCTACCAGTCCTTCCTGTTCTTAGTATATTTATTTATTGCATTTTAGCTTGCTAGAAAAACTCTATAAGTGATTGACGGTGGAGAAAAGATATAAGCTCTTCTTATATCTGACATATAAGTGTATTTAAATGTACACTTTAGGCTTTAGGTAAGATTAATAACAGCTCATGTTTCCATAATGGCATTGTCAGATGATTAATTTCTCATAAACTATGTTATCAGATGGTTTTTCAAAAAAAATTAGAGGGCATACTGTTAGTCAATTCTCTATTCAAGAAGTGGTACAACATATGTATTTGAATTGCTCCAAATTTGGTAAAGGTATGAAATAAGGGCAAACTTTGATTCTCACAAGAAGTAAGTATCCTGAATTGTACCCCTCATCTTTAAAGTAAAATCATAAAAAAGAAAATGAGATAGGTAGTTCTTATTTTTGTTTTGCAGTGATAGACCTAGGTTTTAAGTGTAGGTTTACTTGTCTGTTCACCCCACAACGAGTAGCCTCTTGAGGAAGGGAGCTTTTACTCCTCTGAACCTAATGCCTAAAATTTGCATCACTTATTAAGATGCAAACCACTCTGAACCTAATGCCTAAAATTTGCATCACTGATTAAGATGCAAACCACAGCCAGCTCGGTGGCTCAGCCTGTAATCCTATGCTTTGAGAGGCTGAGGTGAGTGGATTGCCTGAGCCCACAGGTTTGAGACCCGCCTGGGCAACTTGGCAAGACCTCATCTCTACAATAAATCAAAAAATTAGCCGGGCGTGGTAGCGCACACCTGTAGTTCCAGTTACTTGGAAGGCTGAGGCGGAAGGATCGCCAGAGCCCAGCAAGTTGAGGCTGCGGTGGCCGGGAGCATGCCACTGCCCTCCAGTCTGGGCAACAGAGCGCGCCCCCAACTCAAAAAAAAAAAAAAAAAGATGCAAACCACCCAGAGGTGCCAACCCATCCGTTGGTTCTCAAAATTTAGTGTGTATCAGAATCACTTACTGTGCTTTTTTTTTTTAAATTATTTTATTATGGAGATGTGGGGTACAAGTAAGGATTAACTACACAAGTAGGCTGCATGCAGGTGAAATTTGGGCATCCAACTGGCCCTTGCTTCTCCTGGTTTGGGGCTGGGTACTCTTCGTGTTGTTACGTGTCCCCCCTTCCTCCATCCCTCTTCTGGCAGTGCCCGGTGACTACTGGTCCTTCCCTTGTGCTGATGTGATTAGTGTCCAGGACCCACTTATGCTGTGCTTTTAAAAATACACATTTCTGTTCATCCTACTACAGATTTGACAAATCAAAATAGTTGTGCGTGGAGCCCAGGCATCTGCCTTTTTAAAACAAGCACTTGAAGGATTCTTATTAGCTGATTCACATGTGACATTTTGAGAAGCAGCCACATTATAGAAAGTCTCTGGGGACATATTTTGTCAGAAAAAAAGCAGATCTAACTAAAGGACATCAAGAATGTTAGCAAGATGACAGAGAACACCTACTGCAGAGCAGAGTAACAGAAAGGCATTGGGAAGGGGCTTGCTGTGGGAAAAACACAATTAGCCTACCTGTGTTTTGCCTAGGGGTCAACTCTCTATCAGGGTGTTAGCAATGTGCTTTTTTCCATCCTTTTTCCTAGCTATGGTTATTTTGTGTATCATGGTCAGGTTTCTACTAGAATATCTAAGACTCATCTGATAATTATCTCAACTTCTCCATGTAGCATTTGAGGTACTAGGGAAGTTTGCCTGATGAAAGGGGGTTAGACATAGAGCAAAGGTAACATCTGGACTTGAGCACTGAGAAGATGCAGGAGTTTCCATTTTCCTTAGGTCCATAGGTCCATATCCGTAATGTACATGATATGTACATGATGTGAGAATGAAATGGTTAGATGCCAATACTCTTAAACCTCCTATTACCAGAGGTTAATAGCTTCACAAAGGAAATAATAGAGCCTCTATGCTGCTGGGAGAAATTCTTTTTTCTTTGAGTTTAGATCCCCAATCAGAAATGTATTCTCTCCCCCAAAGAGCATACCATTAATATGATAAAAGAAGGTATAATTGAGTTATAAAGTTCTCACTAAGTGCTAAGGAGCGTGTGTGTGTGTGTGTGTGTGTGTGTGTGTGTGTGTACAAAGATGGAAGCCTAAATAAAGCTCATCCTCCTGTCCTGACATTACATGGAAGTATTCATTCAACTTGGCTCTCCCAACATCATCATGAAGGCATGTTGACACGGCACTCCAGTGAGAGATCAGAACTCGGTGCAGAGCTATAGCACTGTGAAAGCTGGTAACAAAGCAACGTCATCCTGGGATAAGTAAGATGTTGGCATTTTTCAGAGTCTATTGGAGAAAGCAAACCCCTGTGAAAGTGTTGATGATAAAGTCTGGAAGCAATTAAAATTGTACATACTGATATACCTTTACAAATTGTAACAAAGAGCTTGTTACAAGAAAATGGTGTGGCAACACAGAGTAGGTTATAACAGCATAGAAAACCTAGAGAAAATTCAATATCACCTAGAAACACAGGGGGAAAACAAAGCAAAAACACATGTAGATTGGCCAGTAACTGAAAATACTCTAAGCTATATTATGTTTTTACTCATTGCTAATTATACATATGTGTATATATCTGTATATACACACATATATGTGTGTGTATAGTGAGGTTTTGAAAAAAATTTCTTATATATAATAGATAGTATATGAGCAATTTATTTATATAATCACTAAATAAATGAGTATAACTCTTACTCCATAATGGAAATTTGGCCTTTTGCAATCTTTCTCAGTGTATCACTATTTTTATACTGGTAAATCCCGAGTTAATGAATTCCTCCTGGTACTGCTATCCAATGGCCAGTTTTCTTATTCCTTACTTGACTATTACAGCCTAATTCAAACACTCAGTATAGACAATATTGATATCTCATAGAATGTACATATAACAGTTTATATCATTCTTTGGTGAGAGGGTCTAGGTATGCATTTTAGTTTCCTATCACTACCATAACAAATAACCTCAAATTTAGTGGCAATGAAACAATATAGATTAACTTGCAGTTCTCTAGATTAGAAGTTTGGCATGAGTTTCACTGGGCTAAAATCAAGGTGTCCTCGAAGATGTATTCCTTTCTGAGGAGAATCTGTTTTCTTATCTTTTCCATCTTGTAGAGGCAGCTATGTTGCCTTCATTCCTGGCCATCTTCTTCCATCTGCAAAGCCAGCAGAGTTAGGCCAAGCTTTTCTCAGGATACCGTCTTGGTTGTCTCTTCGGATTTTCTCTTCCACTTCTAAGGACGCTTGCGATTACATTGGGCCCACCTGGATAATCCAGGATGAACATCCTATTTTCAAGTCAACTTATTAACAACGGTAATTCCATCCACGACCTTAATTCCCCTTTTCTATGTAATATAGCATATTCACAGTTTCTAAGGGGTAGGATAAGGACATTATTTGGGGAATCAAAATACCACAGGTGTTTTTACATTTTGTATTTTCATGAGCTTCAAATACATGGGAATTATACAGATTGGCTTCTTCATTATTTATCTAGCTGATATTGTTTATATTTTTAAAAGACTAGTATGTGAGACTCCTTAAAATGGTAGATTTATAACAGACTCCTTGGGATCAAATGGGAGATTCGACATGTCTCTTTAGTTCTATCCCAGCTCATCCAGTGTTAATTACCTTTTTATTTTTATTTTATTTTTTTTGTTGATTTGGAGTCTCACTCTGTCACCCAGACTGGACTGCAGTGGCCGCTCCTGGTCACCGCAGCCTCGACCTGCTGGGCGCCGGCGATCCTTCCACCTCAGCCTTCCAAGTAGCTGGAACTACAGGCATGCGCTACCATGCCCAGCTAATTTTTTGATTTATTGTAGAGATGAGGTCTTGCCAAGTTGCCCAGATGGGTCTCGAACCCGCGGACTCAGGCAATTCATTCACCTTGGCCTCCCAAAGCGCGGGATTACAGGCTGAGCCACTGAGCCCGGCTTAATTACTTTTTTTAAAAAATTATAATTTATCTTAATAAGTTGGATGCAAGATTGAGATTCTTTAAGGACATATTTATTTTAAAATATAACATAATATTGCGGAAGATGATGTTTGATAAACAGTATTCATATAATTTTTCTCATATGACACATAACATTTCATAAATTAAGAAATAGAACACACTGGAAAAGATGACTATATAACAAATTAGTTTTTAAAAATCAATGACTTGAAAATTACCTTTTATAAGAATCTAATCCCTTGCATGCAAAAGAAGAAAAATTTCATTATTTTATCTCTTGTTCTAGTTAAAATGTATACAGTAGTGTGACTTTCAGCATAAAGTAGATGAAGAGAATAATTCTTGAAAAGGGAAAAGGAACATTAAAGCTATAAAATTGATTAATTTGTAAATTATGCTCAACACTCTTTTTTGCACATCTATTTAATTCCATATGCTTTTATTGAACAATGACTGTCTATGCAAAGCCCTCTTTGGACATGAAGCACGTTGGTGGAAAGAGTTCACAGGCAGTAAGAGCGGTGGACATATGTAAATCATTCTGATGTGAACCCGCTGTGGTAAATACCATGACGGAAGTACAAGCTCTATTAGTTCACAGCTCCATGAAGTCAGAAGTTTTTCTAACTGCAAAGTTGAGACATACGTTCAGTAATATTGATAGAATATGCTATGGGAATATAAAAAAGAAAACACAAAATACCATAAAATCGTAGGGGCAAAAGGCTTTAGACACCATGATTTCCAGAAGTTTGACACCTTAAGCACTTAAGAAAAGACGGATAATAGTGTTATTAAGATGGGTCTCGTATCCCAATCGTTGTTTGACTTCTGAAAATGTTATCATCCCTCTCTAACACTAGGTGGCATTACAGACGCAGGCATTGTTATAAAGTCTGTTAGAGATCTGGGCCCACCTACTTAAAACCGGTTTCTTTTATCTCTTCTGCTGCATTTTCCGTGGGTTAGTCAGAACTAGAAAAAATAAACGCTGAAGAGAGTTAAATGGGTGAGAATTTCATGCAGGAACAGACATTCTATCTACAACTTGAGTTTTAATCAGTATTTTTTCAATGGCATATACAATTTTAAAATTAAGTTTTCTTTAGACTTCAAGTTTGACTTATGGATCTCATTTTATTTTTACATTTAATAATTTTGAAAAAATGTTTTGTTCAATTTGATATTTTAGAAAAAACAACCGACATCATTATATAGTCAATCAAATTGCCTCAGATATGTTAAACTTCAATAACAATTTTAATACATCTGTATTATCTCAAATATTCAATTGCCTAAGATATACACAGATTGTATTTTAAACATTCAAATACAGACCTAACAATATCTTGCTAAGCACTGAACTTGTGAATCAAATAAATCAGATTTACAAACAGTAGCTACAATTCTCCTAAGCATTTCAGATGCCTTGAGACCCAGACCACGTACACAGAACAACACAATGATTCCCTACTAATTGAACTAAGCTGGAGATGTGGCTGTCGGTTCTCTTTCATGGTCAAGTTTATGACTTCTAGTGAGCTGGAGTGACCTACTACTCAGTCTTTTTCTCTGAAATTAACTAGTTACTTAAGTTTGTAAGTTTGGAATGCAGTGCCTTTCTCCTAAGTAACCAGTCTCTTAAATTCAAAGGGGATTTTCAGGTCCTTGTGTTCATAATTCCTTTCTGCAATTATTATGCTATCTCCTCATTGAGGCCTAGCATTTACTGATGGAGTTCAGAAGGATTGGGTTACATTTCTTTTCACTTTCGTTATGCATGTGTTTCATTCACCCACATTTTATTGACATTTAATTAATACCAGTCTGCAACTTCCTTTTTATCCTCAAGCAATGAAAGCACCTTCATCTGAAATAGACTTCTCGACACTAGACACCAGAGTCAAGACATGCAGGTTGGAGCATTTGATCAAAATTGTGCCCCAGACATCGAAGTCTCAGCAGTTGATCATGGGATATGGTGACAGCCAAGTGAACTCCTCTAGCTTTGAACTCACTGCTACTTTCATGCTGTGTGTTTGCCCACCATGACCAAAAGTATCAGAGGATTTTATCTGATACCAGAAGTATCAAAGACGATCAGAGGGCACATTCACTCAACTCTATAGTTTTACACAGAAGGGATCTGTGGTTTCTCTACTGACTAGCTCAGGGTCAACCTACAGGGTGATGGCAGAGTTTTTTTCTCTGCAACTTTGCTTGCATGAGATGCTGTTTTATCACAGGGGCAACCTTTGTCTTATGTAGTTAGAGAACGTGAGTAATTTTTTTTCTAATCCATTTATTTTATAAAAGAAGAATCAGTGGCCCCAAACTTCTGTAACTAGTCACCTTAGAAAAATGACTTCATTTTTTAGAGTTTTATTTTTATTTTTATTTTTTTGAGTTGGAGTCTCACTCTGTCACCCAGGCTGGAGTGCAGTGGCCGCTTCCGGCCACCGCAGCCTCGACCTGCTGGGCTCCGGCGATCCTTCCGCCTCAGCCTTCCGAGTAGCCGGAATTACAGGCATGCACTACCACGTCCGGCTGATTTTTTGATTTATTGTAGAGATGAGGTCTCGCCAAGTTGCCCAGGCAGGTCTCGAACCCGCGAGCTCAGGCAATCCACTCACCTCAGCCTCTCAAAGCGTGGGATTACAGGCTGAGCCACCGAGCCCGGCTTATTTTTGAGAGTTTTAATGATAGCTATCATTTATTGAACAAGTACCATGCACTAGAAATGCCTTTGCTGTTTTTCATGTATAACAATATCGTAAGGAAGCTATACTAATTTAACAGATAAGGCGATTGAGACTAAAACACTGAGTAACCTTTTTAAGGTAAAAATGAAGATGGGGAATTAATGCAGGAAACAACTGTCTCCAAACCAGTGTTATTTCTTCTGCACTGAAGGCCTCTTTAGTGTTAGAATTTTTAGTTTTTATTGGTTTTTTTTTTAAGGGACTTATTAGAAGTTTATGCTAGGAATTCATTACCGAATTGCTTTTGAAGTTATTTATAATCTCTTATCTAGGTATTTTACTGACTTTAAGTCATATCTCAAATGACAGTTATTAATTGTTTTATATCAGCAATCCTCAACCTTTCTGATATCCAGGTATCCAGGACCTGTTTCGTAGAAGACAGTTTTTCGGGGGGGGGAGGGGGGGAGGGTTGGGGAGGGAGGACAGTGGAGAAACTGTGGGGAGACGGGGAGATGTGCAGTCAAACCTCACTGCTAATGTTAATCTGTATTTTCAACCGCCCCCCAGTGCTAGCATCACCACCTCAGCTCCACCTCAGATCATCAGGCACTTGATTCTCATGAGGAGCTCGCGATCTAGATGCCTCACATGGGCAGTTCACAATAGGGTTTGCATTCCTATGAGAATCTAATGCCGCTGCTGATCTGACAGCAGCTGGAGCTCAGGCAGTAATGTGAGCCATGTGGCACTGTTGTAAATACAGATGAAGCTTCCTTCACTCCCTAGCAGCTCACTTCCTGCTGTGTGGCCTGGTTCTTAAGGGGTTACGGACTATTACCAGTCCATGACCCAGGGTTTGGGGACTCCCAGTTTATATGACATAAGTTTCTAGATGGGGCCCTACAATAATCATTTCTGTTTATCTCTGAGTAAGCAGAGTGAGAATTAATGTTTATGTTCTATTACTTCCAGAAGTATTACATTTTATGATGTAGCTTCTGCAAGTAGTGTCATATACTATAAGGAGTCTATAGATAGGTGATCCTGGGTTAATGTAACTGTTCCATGGTACTGATTGGAATTTGGATTTGGTCCAAGTTTATACTTCACAATCTACAGTAAGTTTGTTTTAGTCCTCATACTTTCTGTCTCATAGTGGAAAGATACACCTGCCAGCACCTACAACACTCCGTAAAAGGGAAAGGTCCCTTTGTATCTAGAAAGCAAAACTTTTTCAAGCAGCCCTACCCAGCAGACATTCACTTCTGTCTCTCTCCACTTCCATAGAGAACCCTTAGAAAGGTTACTAGGGAGAAGAGGATTGTGAGTAAAGGTTGGCTCAGGCAGCACACAGGAGGTGAATTATCAAAAACCTTTGAAATTCAGAAAAAAGGGTGATCCAGAGATAAAAATTCAATAATAAATTCTGAAAAGTATAATTCCATTTATATCCTCGGGATTTCAGCAGAACCAGGAAATAGTTCAGGGCCTGCCATGTCTCGAGCACTGTGCCAAGTTGGGGAAGAAGCCAGCTCCACAGAGGATGGATGGGCTGCCTCCGTCTCCCCCAGGGATTAGCTCTCAAGTGTGCACACTTTCTCTTGAGATTCCTTTAGAAATGAATCAAGTTAACTGCTGACATACTGAGTCCCAATAAGTTCAATGTAGTGTATTTCTACTTCAAGTTTTAGAGCAGATGTCCTTTTTTTGACCACTAGGTGAAGTAGTTGGCTTTATGCTGTATGAAAACATATATAACTTTAAGAGTAAAATTGTACTGAAGTATATCAAACACTGAATAGCACATGTGTGGCAGACACTACAAACTTCTTACCAAGTATCCATTTTCTTCTTTCCTTAAACGAAATCTTGTATTTTTATTGTTGTGATTGTTGTTTTTATGCTCTCAGACTGTGCATTTAGGGGTGGCCAAGTGATTCATTTCTACCCAAAGATTAAAGCCATTGGGTGGAACTTTTACAAAATGGAAAGAAAATTATTTGTATTGAAAAGTATAGTTATTTATTTTATTTTACTTATTTGTTTTTTTCACAGATGCTGGAGAGGACGCGGCGAAAAGGGAATACTTCTACACTCTTGGTGGGAGTATAAACTAGCACAGCTTCTGTGGAAAACAGTGTAGTGATTTCTAAAAGATCTAAAAATCGACCTTCCATATGACCCCACAACCCCCCTACTGGGAATATACCTGGAAGAATTCAAATCACTCTATGAAAAAGATTCCTGCACATGTATGTTTATCATAGCATTGTTCACAGTAGCAACAACACGGAACCAACCGTGCTGTCCATCAAAAGAGGACTGGATTTT